>JAFJYG010000426.1:0-44363 GCA_017366145.1 Cadophora sp. M221
GGATGAAGCGGGGGAGGAGGATGATTGCTGGCGCTTGAAGACGTCGAGGGCGAGTTGGGTGCAGCGGATTGGGTGGGTGAGGTTTATTTCAAGGGTTTTGTAGGTATTTGTCTCGGTGGTGTCTTGGCCGGTTTTGGGGTGCCAGAAGTTGGACCAGGACTGTGGTTTTTGGTATTTGAGTTAGCATGATGTTTTTCTTTTCTTCTTTTATTTTTCTTTTAGAAAAACGCGAGTCTTAGAAGCCAGGAAGTGGGATATCTCGGTCGGCATTTGGAGATTGTTCAAGTTTTGAATTTTGAGTTTGGGAGAGTTGCTCATAGAGTTGTGATTGGGAAATGAAGGAGAGAGAGGGGCACGAACCGGTTCGAAAATTCCCGCTCCAGGACAAACCAAATGCAACTCTCCAAACTCGCTCACCACACGCTCGAAAGCTTTCTCAAGCTGTGCCCAATCCGTGACATCTGTTTTCTGGAACACTGCTCTGGCTTTACCACTTCCGCTTCCGTTCACGCCGTTGGAGGATCCGGAGGTGGATGAGATCAGGGCTTCGGCTTCGGGGAGGAGTTGCAGGTCCGCGATTAGGACGTTGCAGTTGTTTGCCAGGAGAAGCTTTGTGAATTCGAGACAGATTCCCGCTGGAAGTGGGGGAGTCAGTATATGTGTCTTTTTTTTCTTTCTGTTTTATTCGGGATGAAAATGCAGGGAGATGTAGAGAAAGGGGGAGATCTGGTTTGGGGAACTTACAGCCACCTCCTGTGACGAGAGCTGTTCTGCCGGAGACTTGTAGTGCCATTTTAAGATGTTCAATTTCTTTGCTGAATGTCTGGATGTTTGTTTGTCTCTGATTGAAATTTTGTTTGCTTGTTATCGGTGAAGTAGTACACTCGAGGGCGGTTGAGGTAGTACTGAGTTGGTTGTCGGCGTTACGCAAGTACCGTCGTATAAATAAGTAGACTCGCCCCTTTTATCTTCAAAGAAATACAGGATCTTGCAGTTCAATTCGCCTCGATTCGATTCGGCTCGGTTCCGTTCAATTCGGTTCGCATATAACAACAATCAGCCAGCCTCGGATTCTCCGCTGTACAACAAAAGAGGTTACAAAACTGTACCAAACGCTGAGGAGAGAAGCGCCAGGTCTCACATCTTTTATACATGTACACGACAGGTCGGGACGAGCGGGAAGTAAACTCCTTGTAGACATCTTGGTCCCCTACCCCGCTTTGTGGTTTATTGGCGCGGAGAGCTTAGGATTGGTGAGTAGTGGTTTTGGTGGTGGTTGTTTAGCTTTCAGCTGATCTTGGGCTGCCTCCTGCGAAAGGGGAGGGGTTGTTTTGGTGCTTCCACGTGATTTGAGAGGTATGCAGGTGGTTTAGAGGGGGTGGGAAATGCGGGGTTGTTGCTTTGTTAAGCGAGATGCAGGGGGAGAGGGAGGGGGAGGGATTTGAGTTGCCGTACCTACCTAAGTACAACACAAGTACAGTACCTTTTGGTTGAGATATAGCTATTGAGGCTGTTTTCAAGTTACCGAGGTCTGAGCTTACTTGCCTTAAGCACTGTATGGGGCTTGTTCAAAATACCAAGTGTTGTGCCTACCTAGGTAGGTAGTGTTTTGTATGCCAGTGATATGTTGTTGCTTCTTGACTGTTCATTCATATTTCCGAGAATGCACCGTTGTCTGGTTTGGAGGTGATTTTGATGGACTCAGAGCACGAACTTGTATTGCCGTATTACAATTCATTCCTAAGTATGCAAGTTGTCAGTATTTCACGGCTTAAGCTGTTCTGGAGATTGTGCCATCACAGGAGTAATTGTTCCGAATGTTCTCATTCTCGTTGTTCCTGCTAAAGCTTCCACTTCTTCTCAGAACAGACTGAACGAGAAGTTTATATAAAATTACCATTTCACTGCCAATGTTTACTTTCAACCACTCATTATTCATCTGTCCATCATCCATACACCCTTTACATCTTTCAAGATGTGTTACAAAGTAACAAGGTACTACGAGACCTGCAATACCGACGGACAATCCGTCATCCTGAAATGTCAAAGACCTGAAACCTGTGGTCCTCCGACTGTAAAACGATACGGTATCACAAACAAACAATTGCCGGAATTGTGCCCAAGCTGCTTTCATGCAGACCCGCTATTCATTGATTCTGTCCCACAGATTAGGAGAGATCAAATCCTCGAATCGAATGTGTACAAAAGAGGTACCTCCGAGGCCACTTTGGAAGGTGCAGAACTTTTGTGGAAGCAAGCTGAGACTAAACTCACCTTAACCGACGAGCTCCATTGTTTTTCGAGCCAGCTTGACCCGGAGGAGGGACTTTCCCATGTAACCAAGCTCATGATTGCTGTTCTGCTCGATATTCTGAGTGCTTCGTTTTGGCACGACGTAATCGAGAAGAAAATCAGTCCAAGTAAGTTTCGCCGAACTCTCATTCTCCAGATAGCGAACGTCCTTGTTGTAGATTCCCTGAATTCCATTGTTAGGGACCATAAAACCAGTTTGGCATCCATACCACTTCGACCTGAATACTTGAAATTCAAAGTCAATCACCCAAGCATCACCACGCTTGCCGCAGACGACCGTGATTGCACGATCTGTCGAGATCCGCTTGGTGTCCCAAACGGAGAGGGGGTGATAGAGTCTCTTGTCAGAACGAGCTGTAATCACCACTTTGGCGATAAGTGCTTGTATCACTGGATTCAGCAGAACGAGAGCTGTCCAATATGTCGTGGTAGTCTGCTTACCTTCGAGGAAAGTCAGAAAATATATATGGCAGAGTTTGCAGCCATGTCGGAAGACAAAGCGCTGCCTACGTGGCTAATGAAACTCCTTGGCCACGATTGAGATATCGTGTTAGGCAATCATCCACCAGCATGAGATAGAGACTCATGATGTCAAAATACACAGGAGGAGTGCATCCCCGAACCCCAATCCATAATGCTCCTCTACCCAGCTGCCTAGCACAACACCTTGCTCAGGTATTTAGTTATATCGGCACATGTGGTTTGTGTTTTCGATATGTTGTAGAAGGCTCTTAGCTCTGCCTCATTTGCATGTTACTTTCCTCATCCATTTTTTGGAACTCATTGGTTCTATTTTATTTTTATAGCTTTCAGCAGTCAATTATCTTTCGCAGACCCGACAAACCCCAGAGAACACTTCCCCACAACACACATGCTGCCCAAGTATTAACCCGATCAATAAAAATATTGATTTGACTCATTGACCACCAATTCGCGACCTTAGCATGAATGAAGAGACCCGCTCATTTGAACATCAATTTATTTGCGTGCCATTGTCGCACGTTCCCAGGGTCTTTGAAAGTTCGATGTGGTTATTGCGTGAAAAGGCTTTCTCATACAGACCTATTAGTGTGCTAGAACAAAACTTTAACTGCTTACTGACTTGATCTACTTTGCTAAATGCCATTTTTCATTGACATCGGTTCTTTGTTTGTAATCTTACAAGATTAACGTCCGTCCCTGCGTAGCGAGAAACCCGCCGTGCGGAGAAAAACGATAGGTACTTTGACTTTAAACATCTATAACTTTTACACACATTGATGTCTCTAATTTTTTTGTATAGGTCATATTCTATAGCTATTCCGAAATAATCTCGACCTCTCTTATTAAAAATTTACTTTTGCGTCGTCGCCCTCACTTGTAGCTTGCAAAAGGTTTATCTTTATAGCATAACAGAGTTCCTTTACTGTAGCACCATCATTACGCTTTTACTACTGCTAATTCTCATAAAACCGTTTTACCTAAGCCCTAAAAAGTATCCCATAGTGTAAGAGAAACACTATTAACTTACTTAAAGTATAGCGGGTGTAGCATGCAAATTTATGCAAGATCGCCACACGGGTCGGTACTCGTTGTCAAACTAACTAATGAAAAGCACGTGAGCGAAAAGCCAATCGTTCTTGCTTATATAAATACTATTGTCACCACGCATCAGCTACTGCTATTTGAGATTGTGGCTGACAAGTCTTCTAGAAGGGTCAAGAACCGAGTACTGCAGTAATTAAAATCTGCTATATAATTACAGGTTCTCCTAGAACCCTTTATAAAATAGATATAGAAAGGTAAAATAAGTATTATATGAAGACAATACTAGCATTTATTAAAATCTATATACTACTTAAATACAATACACTTTGACCCCTTTTTTAATCTGTAGAAATGAAATTCTTCCTGACGAATGTCCTAAAATGACTACTCTATCCCGAACGGCTTCACAAGTGGGTCGATAATCAGTAGGCAGCCAAAGGAAATTAGTACTGCCTTCTGCTAGCCAATGATCATTTACGTGCAGATGTGGTAACAGCTTCCCATCAACCTGCTTGCCGTCGGGGAAGAAGGCTACTAAATCGACCGAGCCCGGGTGGCCCTCGAGCGTCTGTTTCAGGGCTCCGGTAGCCGCGTCCCAGAGCCGCACTGTCTTATCAAACGATCTAGACACGACCTGCTTACTATCGGGGGAGAAGGCCACTGAAGAGACCGAGTCCGAGTGGCCCCTAAGCGTCTGCTTTAGGGCTCCGGTAGCCGCGTCCCAGAGCCGCACTGTATGATTCCACGATCCAGACACGATTTGCTTGCCGTCGGGGGAGAAGGCGACGGACATAACCGAGGACGGGTAGCCCTCGAGTGTCTGCTTTAAGGCTCCGGTAGCCGCGTCCCAGAGCCGTATTGTCTTATCGTCCGATCCAGATACGACCTGCTTACCGTCGGGGGAGAAGGCGACGGAATTAACCGTATACGAGTTGTCCTTAAGCGTCTGCTGCAAGGCTCCGGTAGCGGCGTCCCAGAGCCGCACTGTACCGTCCTGCGAGCCAGACACGACTTGCTTACTATCAGGGGAGAAGGCGACGGAAACGATCGTATACAAATGGCCCTTAAGCGTCTGCTTCAGGGTTCCGGTAGTCGCGTCCCAGAGCCGCACTGTATTATCCTGCGAGCCAGATACGACCTGCTTGCCGTCGGAGGAGAAGGCGATAGAATAGACCGAGTCCGAGTGGCCCTCGAGCGTCTGCTGCGGGGCCCATATAGCCACGTCCCAGAGCCGCACTGTATTATCGTATGATCCAGATACGACCTGCTTACCATCGGGGGAGAAGGCGACGGATTTAACCGCGGACGAGTGGCCCTTAAGCGTTTGCTTTAGGGCTCCGGTAGCCGCGTCCCAGAGCCGTATTGTATTATCCTGCGAGCCAGACACGACCTGCTTACTATCAGGGGAGAAGGCCACTGAAGTGACCCAATGAGAGTGGCCCTCGAGCGTCTGCTGTAGGGCTCCAGTAGCCGCGTCCCAGAGCCGCACTGTCTTATCCCATGATCCAGATACGACTTGCTTGTTATTAGGGGAGAAGGCGACGGAAAAGATCACGTTCAAGTGGCCCTCGAGCGTTTGCTTTAAGGCTCCGGTAGCCGCGTCCCAGAGCCGTATTATCTTATCGTATGATCCAGATACGACCTGCTTGCCGTCGGAGGAGAAGGCGATAGAATGGACCGTGCCGCAGAAGACCGAGCACTCAAGCGTCTGCTGTAGGGCTCCGGTAGCCGCGTCCCAGAGCCGTATTGTATGATCCTCCGAGCCAGATACGACCTGCTTACTATCAGGAGAGAAGGCCACTGAAGAGACCGAGTCCGAGTGGCCCTCGAGCGTCTGTTGCAGGGCTCCAGTAGCCGCGTCCCAGAGCCGCACTATCTTATCAGATGATCCAAACACGACCTGCTTGCTATCGGGGGAGAAAGCGACGGAATTAACGAAGGACGAGTGGCCCTCGAGCGTTTGCTTCAGGGCTCCGGTAGCCGCGTCCCAGAGCCGCACTGTCTTATCGGATGATCCAGACACGACCTGCTTGCCGTCGGGGGAGAAGGCCACTGAATAGACCGTAGACGAGTGGCCCTCGAGCGTTTGTAAAGCAGCACTCCAATCTACTTCTACTTTTGGTTTCCTCTGAATCCAAGTCGGGATTACACCTTCAAATTGTCTCCGAACGATGCTCCTCTCTGGGGCGAAGATAAGGGCGGAACAGTATAATTGGAGGGGCACCAGTTCAATAACTGATCGGTTATATAAGGCAAATCGCTTTGCATCATAGAGAAGTGCGTGCAAATTAGGGCTTTTACTCACCTAAGAACTAAGTTAATTAGACTGCTATAAACAATAGATAGATGGCTTACTGGAACATGAGCCTCTAAGGACAATATTGCTTGAATCCCTTCTGATATATTGCCCATCCACCCAAGCGCCTCAAGCCAGTGCAGTAGATGAGCCTGCAGAAACCGGTGAGCTTCCTTGCCGTCACGAACCTGAGAACCACTCCTTTGCAGATGCTGGACCCAGTAAAGGCATGCGTATTGAACTTCAGGCGGAAGGTATTTCTGAATACGACTGCTCTCAACTTGGCTGGCTTGGGTACCAGGAGTATGCACCTCGCAATTATCCTTCTTGAGTGTCTGGGACATTAGCTGTATGCAGCGAGTAGCTAATATCTGGTGTGCCTCCTTCTCATCTACCCAGAAATCCCCACATCGGTCTTTGTTAAGGAGGAAATCACGAAATGAAGGGTGGTGTAGGCGGAGCTGGCAAGTTGGGTCCTTTGGAATATTAATAATCGCATTAAGGTCATTAAATGTCGAGTTGACATCGTCCCTTGAAAGAAGTAATAACCTGCTTAGTGAAGAGCTAGAAAGGGGTGAGAGCAACAGTACTAGACTTCCAAGTGTATGCTTTAACATATGGCATACCTCTTCTTTCTCTTTATCCGAATATTCCGAGGAGATCGAGTCTTTGAGAACAGCAAGGTAGATCTCGTTAAGGTGCTTCTCTGGTGCGGTGATTGCGCTGCTGCTGCCCTTGAGAATTATATCTAGTCTCTTGCGTGCGAATCGCTTCCCTTCACGGATAAACCGACATGCCGTTGCCGCCCAAATGAAGAGACCACAAGCGTATAAAACTAGCTGTCTCAGAACACCTTCGCCTGGCCAGTCTGCACCAAGAGTCCACTCCTGCCTAATTATCCCTAGATTGTATTCCAGGAAGAGAGAGATGTCATGGTCGACAATCGTTGGCTGTATGCTATGGAGTACGAGGTCCTGGCGTTCGGCTTGTGGGATGCTGTACATGCCGTGTCGAATAGGAATCTCAGGTCTGCTCGTCAGAAAGACTCGAAGTCGTACGGTCGTTAAGGATCGAGCTTCGGCTAGGAGCTGCAGAATTGTCTGAATGTTGCCTTCGTTGTCACACTCATCAAGGGCATCAACGACAAGTAGATAGGAAGACGGAGACAATAGCCTGTCCAATCTCGATAATGGGCGGAGGACGAGCTGGTGCCACTGGTCGCGGATAGACTGGTTCGCGATATTAATGTGCTCTTCAGCAGCTTCCGAAATGTATTGCCGAAACGATGGTGCGCTATGCGCAAGCTGCACAGCAACACTTGTGAAGAATTTACTAGCCTTACCAACGTCTCCTCCACCTCTTGAAAAGAAAAAGCTAGCACCGAGGCGCTTTTGTTCAAAGTATCTGCGGGCGACAGTCCGAGCAATTGTTGATTTCCCAGTGCCAGCTAAGCCGCTCAGCCAGAAGATACACCTCTCATCTTCGCTATCAACCCAGTTGTATATCTCCTTGAGAAGGTCAACTCGAGTATTCGGGAGGCAAGAGGACGAGTCTTGCTTTGCATATGAATTGAAAGGTGCATCGACCGCGTACGGTAGGCGACGGAGCGCATCCGAATCGAGTCCTGGCTTGCCGATTAGCACCAGAGTGAACAAGGGGGGCACAACCTCAACCGGAATGGTCTATTTACCCGTTGAATGCACATTAATCACCTCTCGAAGTCGTTTGAATGCATGTTCTTTCCCTTCGCCATAGATGAGTGGCATATAGACATCGAAAACGCCGAGCAGTGAATATGCCTGGTCTTCTTTGCGAGTAGTTTCACGTCGTTCTACCCATAACATCCGCTCGGCGACGCTGAAATCAGAGAGCGAAGCTCCTTGAAGTGCTTTGTTAGGAATTCCTGTTATCTCGTGGATGATAGTCCCCAAGGATGCCTTGTTACCCAGTTGCTCCCAGTCTTTAGAGAAGAATTCAACTGATTTTGGGGCAATCAGCTCTTGAAGTGTCCAGCCCCGAGTGAACCATTTACTTTTCCGGAAAGCTGATTCCCAGGCATACTCGGAGAACCGATCGCTTGCTGTCCACTTCCTTGTCGGAACATCCGATAGATAGACGTAGCATTTGACCGCATTCTGGTACCAGCGGAACATTGAGTTGATGGCCTCTTGAAGCTCGACGGCATTGGATTTGTTGATACAGCAAGTATCCACCCAGAAGTATTGCAAGCCGTCATGCCGAGCCTGTTCTCCGCAGAATTGTATCTTGCCGTAGCCCGCCATTTTCTTGCCAGTGCCATCCGTCAGATCTGCCAAAGTGACCTCCTCTGCTCCCCATCGGTGCGACAGTATAGCATACTTGGGTATATTGCTCTCAAAGAACTCGGTCAGGCTGAAGTCGCCGTCGCTGTTATAGTGTAGCAGACGCATTATTCGACTTAGTTCGAGGATCGCAAGAGAGAGGATTGTCGCTAGTTATTAAGCCATCGAGTTGGCATAGATGCGAAGTGAGGTGAAGGTTTGGGAGAGGATGTCCGGTTGAGGCTGGCACTCGGCTGAGCGGCAGCTTGCGGCGATAGCATCTATCATTATTGCGTCGTTATGCGCAACTGTAAGCGCGCAAGGCCTGCTAATCGCCCAGGCTTAGCGCAGGAATTCTGGAAGTTATTGTTAGCATAAAATATTCGAAATGTACGCTCGATTGGGCAATGATTTGTTCTTGTCGCTGAGGGGAAAGCTGAAAGAATGGGCAACTGGATGACAGATGCCTAGGCCAAAAACAGCCATTTAGGTATTGTCCAAGCTTCCACTTCTGGGCATTTTTCAGATTTCCTAACCTCACACCTTAGGCAGACATTTATTTTCTGTCCAGCGCTTGATTGCGTCACCTGGTGCGGGGAAGAGTGGCCGGCATTACCTTTTGCCCTGAGGCTAGCCAATATTGGACGTACCAACGAGGGGGGCGACATTACATAAACCTGCGCTTTACAGCAGCCACAAGGCAGATAATGATCTTTGGTATAGCAAGGAGCCTTTAAAGCTTAGATACGGAACTTTTATGAGTATGAGAAGTAATATAAGCTTAATAGTGGAGCTGTGTTGAAAGGACTCTCTTGCGCTATGAAAGAAGACAGTCCGCAAATCAGGCGCATGGGCGACGATGCGAACGTAATTTTCCTATAGGAGAGGTTCAAAGTGTTCAAGGATGGCCATGGAATACAAATTATATAAAATAATAAGATATATCAAAGTGTACATAAAATTCGATTTACTTAAAGTCAAAGTACCCGTCATTTTTCTCGGTACGCTGGGTTTCTCGGCACGGAGGGACGGACGTTAGTCTTTTGTATTCTAGCTCTGCTTTGTCAACTCTTCAATGATCTCTGCGACTCTGTTTAGAACATTCAGAACAAACGCAAATGCAGTCTTTTTAGTTGAACACTGGGAACTCTGCTATCATATATTTACTGTTACAGATTGCTTCAGGATTTCAAGAGCTCGTACTCCCGATTCCCAAAATTATCAGAGATCTTAAATTCACCTAAAAATGTGTCTCCTCTACTCGCTCTTTTACGAATCTTGCCTGCACCCGGGCAAGGTCTACTCGCTTCCTTGCTCGGATCCGACCCAGTGTAGACAAGTAACTGATGAACCTCCACTTGTGACTGACGATTTATGCCCAGAATTCTGTCCGCAGTGTCTCCTAACCGGTGGACTCTTCGACTCCAACTCCGGATCGAACTCCCGGCCCATTCTCAACAACGAGAATAGATCCATTTTTGAAGGATTTTATTTGGAGAGTAGCCTTCTGGAGACTTTTGAGTACAAATCAGCTGACCGTATCTGGGAGCGAGCGAAGAATGATCTTACGGATAACCTTGAGGAAGACGCCTTGGTTACAGAGAACGCCACAGACCTGCCTCATTTGGTGGCAGTCATTGCGAGAGTGTATGAGCTACTCACTTCTTCATTCTGGCGCATTGTGATTGAATTTCAGGAAAGTCCAAGTCGGTTCCAACGTCTCCTTCTCATCCGACTGCACGAGTTCCTATCCGCGGCTCAATTTCAGCAGATGGCTCGCGAGGACTACCTTCTAGAATCTGAAAGACCAATAAGAGTAACTAAAATGATGACTGTCGTTACACCAGAAGACTTGGGGTCGTTAGTTGACGAAGAAGAGCGCAATGGTAGTATCTGCACAGAGCGGTTCGGTCAGCCGAACCCAGATGGTGTAATTGGGAATCCAGTTAAGACACAATGCCAGCACGTTTTTTGTGAGCACTGCCTTTGCACTTGGATTGTTGATCACGATACCTGCCCCTACTGTCGAAGGGAGCTTCTCAATTTGAACACTTGGTCAGCGACTGATGACCTGGTCGCAGCCTCGCAAGAAGTTGCGAGAGCTCCACACCCAATGCCTGATTGGCTATGCCAAATGCTATTGATTTGTCAAGTTCTTTAGGTCATTGACAGTCGTTAGCTTCCGGGTTCTTAGTACCTAGTCAAATCACAATTCTGAACCAATACATATTCCTCTCTTTTATATGACCCTGAAATATTTGCTGAATAAGCTCTGTCTCAATGGAAATTGGTCTTATGAAAATTAGCCATTTATATTATTAATAATGAAGGTTCTAAAAGCTCTTTCGACTTCACTCGAAATCTCCATTATCTGTGGTGATGATGTGAAATTATTATCAATTGAGAACTCTACGAAGTGAGATGAATCTTTTTTGTTAAATGGTCTATATCTTTTTACTCTTAAAACATCCTTAATATTTAACTATGATTTGCAATTCTTTCTGTGGTTATTTGACATCGTTTCAAAAGACAGCAGTTCCATTTGGAAGTGGAGCTGGACAGAGTTGCGGGTGATATACAGTAAGCAAGCGAGAAACGGTCGGGGTCCCAGTCTGAATTTTACACAAATCATAAAGCGGGAACTCCAAATAGTTGAATCCAAGTGACTGCTGATTATAGCAATTGTCAGTTCCAATCGTCCCCTTATAGCCCGTTGCAATTTGCCCGATTTGGTAGTCATGGAATCCGTCAGAGCACGATCTTGTAGTATCTCTACATTTGCTTGCTGAATTGTTCTGGTCTATAAGCAATTGCTCTCACTTCGATTTATGCTGAAAATCACCGAAACTATGAGTTTTTTATTGCCATTGTAGACTTTGTAACCATTATTTGTTTTGCTCCAACCCCCTTTCAAAGAATCACAAACCTTCCTTGTCCTTCGTAACGATTCCGCACAATGGCTTTCAAAGAAACGTCACAAAACATTCGAAGACCGATAACTCATATATTTGAGTAGAAAATCTAAAGAAAAACAATCTTTTATCTTCGGTATATATATCGATGGAGTCAAACTACATCCGATGGGTTAAAACATCATTTCTACTCTGATTCATTTTCAGCTACCGTGCAGGGAGGTACACCTTTGGAGAAGCTCTGCAAAACCAAGACACGAAAGCAACAAAACCAGGCAACTCTTTGCTAACAAAATGTGTGTTGATTCAACTTCATACTTCTCTAAATGTGGACATGAGTCCTCACATCTGGTTCTGTTTTACACCACCCTGCGAAAGACGCATAATTAAGCGCAAGTATTACATGTTTTGCCATCGCTGCACAGTTGTACTGGATCCACGAAAGTCTCCGTCTTGGGTTGAAACGGAAAGACGACGCCACTCCAAAGTACACCCTAGTCTGAGGGCTGAGGAACTTCGACTCCGTCAAAAATCTGCCAAAGCTATCTGGGAACGTGCTGAAAAACACATGGCTGACAATGGTTACGACGCGTTCGCATTGGCAAATGCCGAAACTGGGGCAGCCAGTTCTAGACCACTTCCCTTTTTCGCGCTCAGACTGTTGAAGAAGATTAAGCTCCATCTCATGACTGATTTCTGGGTCCGTGTGGGGACTGAAAATGCTTGCACAATACCACAAATTACCCTCATTTATCAACTTCAGAAGGTCATTGAGCTCGATACTGCTAGGCGCGTGTCAGCAAAGGGAGCGCCAAAGCAAAAGCCTCGTAGCCGTATCCAGGCCATAGAACACTGTTTCGCAATTCCGACCTCGGAAGAGACGAAAACCCTTTACGACTGCCAGATTTGCCTCAAAGTGTATGGCGCTCATCACCGAAGCGGGGTCATGGAACTGCCCGTGAAACTGAAATGCGGTGATGTGCTTGGAGTTGAATGTTTGCGTAAATGGCTACGTACGAACTCGAGGTGTCCTGTGTGTTTGGTTGAGATCCTCAGACTTGAGAATCATGACTTATATAGTCTCGAGCAGCTACGTTCTGTTGGATTTATTGCAAACACTGGTGATTCAGTACTGGTGATGGCAGTGAGATCTTCGACCTCGAATTTGAAGAAGTTAAAGAGGACTCTGGAGATGGTTCAGCAGACGTGTCTGACCAGGATCTTGTCCGTCCTCCCCGTCTGAGTAAGGATTCGGAAGACGGCTTTGAATATGTGTTTTCTAGAAACTCTATTCCAGAACATATCCATGAACGACAGGACCCCAAAGAATCCTATGGGGAAGCGCTTTACTACACTGATGCGGAGGGTGATTACTCCCTCGAGTGTAATGAAGATCGTGAGGAAGATAGTCTAGCCATGCCCCCTTGGATGCGAGTGCTTCTCACCTGGAAACAGAAACGAGACTTCGACTTCATATTCATGGATCTTACCGAGGGTGAAATCATGTTCATGTATAAATACAATCTAAGGCCCAGTATACGAGAACAACCCTCGGAAGATCGCAAGTGCTGGCTTCGGCCCATCTATCCCAGTAATGCTCGATTATTTTCAACCTGAAAGATAAGCCTGATATCTTAGCGTTTTGGGTGAATTTACTACAAATAATTTTGAACAGGCAAATATAACACATCTTTGGCATCAAATAGATAGATTTACAGCACTCTGCTTTTGATATAATAACTTTTTGATGAGAGGTAGAATTTCGCGCATAAGGCTGTGATATGTTTATAAAAGATTACATAATAATTTAACAATGAGTTATAGATGAATAGTCGATTTAGTTTAAAACCCAGACTCATTTATAATGTTCAAGATCTCTCAATGGTTGTGAGCGAAATAAAAACTTCGTTTTTTGAGCGAGCTCGGCTATTCAGATGCGTAAACAAATAGAAAACCACCCCCACAGTGGTGGTATCCTAGCGTCGTCAAACTCTTAGCCTTGTCAAAATGCTAGAATCCGGAGTTTGAAAAGCAAATTTCCAGAATGCAAACATATAATCGGATGAAACAATTTTGAAGGGCATTCATTATAGTAATATAGGGCATATTATTGCAACGAATACTAAAGGCGGAATTACTTTGGCTACCATTGAAAATGGAACACTTGTATGCAATGCTATCTTATACCCTGATAACAATCTTCCCTGCCGTGTTCTGCTTACGCAGAAGCTCAAAGGCCTTAGGCGCCTCATCCCATTCAAATACCTTCCCCCAAAATGGGTCAAATCCACAATACGGGATAGCATCGCTTTGCTGAAAACGACAATTCCTTTTACTGCATCCCAATCAGTACAGTATATTCATTCCTGAGCATTTGAGTAGGCAACTAACAAATCTTAGCCTGTGTGATGAGCTCCATCAGAACATCAACTGGCTTTGGTTGAGTCAAGAATCCAACCAGGCAGGCAGTCTCTCCTTGTCTCAAAGCTTTGATGGACTGCTCCAGAGTCCCAGATCCTCCAACATCGCAAACCAAATCAGCACCCTTCCCACCTGTAAGTCGAAGGACTTCCTCACCCCAGTTGGGTGTGGTTTTGTAGTTGATCAATTCTGAAGCACCGAGCTGCTTTGCGATTTGCAATTTCTCGTCCGTCGAGGAGGTTGCAATAACTTTTGCGCCAAGGACAGCAGCGTACTTCAATCCAATCAGTATTTTGAAGATGTTGCAAAATTGGAATACTTACCTGGACAACAGCACAACTGATTCCTCCAGTGCCTTGAGTCACTACGGTCGTATTTTCCCCGACGGCGATGGATTGGAGCACATTCATAGCCGTACCAGCCGCACCAGGCAACGCAACAGCCTCTTTGAAAGACAAGTTCTTAGGAGCGCGAATGAGCCACTGATCTTCAACGACCACATATTGAGACAGAGTTCCGTTCACGACACCTGATCCCAATATGTTGCGCATGTTCACAGCATCAGCATCACCACCAATCCAGTCTCGGCTAGGAAGAAGAATCACAGCCTTGCCGATGCTATCTTTCCAAATGCTATCCAACCCGGCACTGACGATCTCGCCAGCACTGTCATTGCATGGAATCAGTCCCGAAGGGGTTCGAATCGGGTAAAGAGGTGAGTCTGCGAGACAGAGGAGGTCTCGAAAGTTGAGTGCAGCTGCTCTGATACGGACGACGACTGAAGTAGGTCCTGGGGTGGGATTGGGGATTTCTGTCACAGACAAATTGTTGATTAAAGTTGGTGATAAGCGCGACCGCGATGAATCAACGATGTTGATTTGGTAGGAAAATGCCATGATGTAGGGCTGGGTGTAAGGACTGGAGGCTGTAAATAGTTGATAGCTTGAGGATGAGATGACTGAATGAAACAACGAGAGAAAGAGCAGCCTTTCCCTTTATATAGTTTTTCGTCCCCTCATCAACCACTCGTTTACTGTCATTTGTAATCTCACCAACATTTTTGAGGCGCTGAGGCGCTTCCGGTCCTGTTCCTTCAGAGTGAAGTGTGGCTAGAGGAATTCCACCAGCACTGTAGCGCAACTCCGCACGCCATTTTCGTCGCCCCCACCTGGCCAAACCAAACCATTTTTCCCCTTCTTTTTATGGGGAATGATCAGGTATATAATTCAAATGAGCATCCATGACTCGGTAATAAGAGCTAGTTGTTGGACTTGCGTCTGCAGGTGAGTTAACAGAATCATCTCAAAAATGTATGTTTGCTGTATTGCCCCATCGCTACACTTCTCACCGAAGGCTCCATATGTAACCAATTATCCACCGAAGCCAAGAGTAGAGTAACACCAGAGCTCTTCTGCAGCACTCAATAATGTATTGTCCAAAGATAGCAGCAAATTGCCAAAAGTGGAACGGTGGTGCAAATCCCAGCTCTGGTCAAGCAGTGTATTGTTTTGACCATGATGGACATCAAAAAAGCACGTCCGCCACTCTGATCAAAGAGCCATTTCTGGTAAGAAGTTCTCATTGAAAATTCATTGCTGCCGTCATTGCTCACCAGACTCAGTTGGAAAGCCCACTCTCCGTCTCGTTTTGAGGTGGCTTCTGACAACCTATGACACTGATGCCAAGGAGGTCTTGGGAGGCGACTGTTGGCATACACTGATATGAACCATGATGAATTAATGATAATAGGCCCTGTTGAACTAAAGTTGGAACTATGAATTTGAATTGCTCAAACAAAACTGGATTTGGTCCGTCCTGATGGCCGTTCGGTTTGGGAACGAGAATGAGCTGATGGCAGGAAGTAGGCCAACATGAAAACATCTTGACCGAATCCGCCTCTTATTGACAGAAATGTCTGTAAGTTGTGTCGACTTTGCAATTTATTGACTTGCGACAGTGTCTGGTTCTCCGAGGGAAAGTGATATCCGTAGTCTGCAACGCGATCACTCTGCGATATCTGCACCTGTCGGATTAAATACAATTCATACGAAACAGACATCTTAAAATTTCGCAAGTGGAGCCTCCTGCTCCAGATTAAATGAAATTTCGAATTCCATCATCTTTTTGCTTTCACAAATATAGCATATGACTTGCGGCTTGTGGAGTTCTGGTGAACTGACATGAGGTGTGGGGTATAACTAAGGTGCGGGGTATTTGAGTTGAAATTTTGGAGATGATAGTTTTGTTGTTTCTTCCAAATTGATCTGTAATACTTACAAAAAATTGGAGCCAAAATCTGTTTCTGCCATAGCTTTGCTTCCTGGATATTACTTGGATTTTGTTGAGAAATCTTCCACCTGGTGTTGCGGAATTCTACTCAAGTGGAGAAGTACAGCGGAGCTGGTCGTATGAATCTACGAAGGTTGTTGAATTATACATTCCATCAACTAAAAAGCATGGCAAATCTTTTGATACAAGAATTGAAGTGCTTATTTCCAGGCCCTATCGCATCCCGCCGTTGAATCTGGTTGACTCGCGACAAGAAGCTTCAAATCAGTCATGTGGTGGGATTTCTCATGTGATTTACTCGATTACGGAGGTACCTTGAGGAGGTTTTCCGGTCCCACACAAACCCACCCCCAGCAGTGGCCCCACTACACCTCTTGATCTCAAGGTGGAGTGTATTATTGGGGAAGGCTGTGTTGTTGTACTCCAAGCCAGGAGTGGGAGTAACATATCTGAGCTCTAGGTCTTTACTAAATCCAGCAAATTGTACTATTAACAAGCCAATCCTCTTCTGCTGTACACCCTCCGGGACTGATTGGTCGCTATACCTATTGGGTGATTTCTCCAAAGGCTACACCCATTCTCACGTCACTTGCCGCTCTCTCACACCACTTGCCGCTGATTATCAGTACTCCACCCTCTGACGTTAGCCTCACATATACCTAGGCTGTCCTCATCGTTGAACCACACGAAGGGACTTTGCTTTCACTCTTACCTGGCTTGACATATTCAAAATGACTTCTGAACTCAGTCACCCGTCCTTAGGCTCCATCCAAGGGAAGGTTAAGGACGATGTCGTTCAATTTCTTGGAATCAAATATGCCTCACTCAAGAACAGATTTGCTCCAAGTCAAGTTTTTGAACACAGTGGAGGTAAAGTTATAGATGCGACGAAGCTGGGGTAAGAAGACCTCCCTCAAAATAGATACCGCTGACATCTTCCAAGACCGTATGTTATATCGCCGCCGGCATGGGATATGGAGTTCGGATTCATTCAGAAATCTCTCCCCATGCCTGAGATGAGGATGTCGGAACTGGATGGATTGAACCTCAATATCTCCGTCCCTTTAATCCATGGCAAGACGCCGAGCTCGAAACAAAAATTACCAGTCTTCATGTTTGTGCATGGTGGAGGGTATGCTTTGGGCTCAAATGCATGGCCGCAGTATGATCAAGCACGTATCGTGAAGCTGTCAGCTGAAATGGAGAAGCCTGTGATCGGAGTGGGAATCAAGTGAGACATCTCTCAGAAAATATTGAGGGAACGAACATTACTGATCACGGAACTTTTAGTTACCGAGTTGGACTGCCAGGCTTTCTTACCTCGGAAGAGATGAGAACAGAAGGTTATGTGGCCAATAATGGTCTCAGAGACCAAGTGAATGCTCTACACTGGATTAAGAAATTCATTGGAGGATTTGGTGGGGATCCCGAGAACGTCACATTCATCGGCGAGAGTGTAGGATCAGGTCAGTACTTTCAGATTTCCACAGTACAAATGCTGACACTTTGCAAGTTTCTGGAAGTCTGCTTCTCCATTCTACTGAGCCCCTTTTCAAACGCTATATGAGCATGTCGGGTACCTCGCTCATGATTAAGCCACTACCTCCACCAGTTTCGGAGTTCGCCTACTCGTCCGTGATCGAAATGTTTGGACTGAAAGACGTTTCTGGCCCAGAGAGAATCAAGGCTCTTCTAGATGTACCGGCTGAGAAACTGCTCAGTGTCCCCCCGAGCATTCCTCTCATGCCAATTGTGGATAGCGACTTGATTCGCAGTACTGTCAATTTTGCTCAGATAAGTTGCAAGGATGATGACCCTGTATTGGACATGCCTGGAAGGAAATGGTGTCAAGATCTCCTGATTGGAGATTGTCAATTTGATGTATATCTATTTCTCCACCTTCTTATTATGAACAAGCTGATGACAAAAAAATAGGGTTCGATCGGATCCTTCATGCTGGGTCCCAAGACAGTCAACATAGCGAAGGGTTTCTGCTCCTCCATCGACAAAACACTTGCGGACTACCCAACAGCTGCAGAAAAGGTCCGAAGCGTTTATCAAATCACACCCGATCTCCCCGACGATATCGCACTCCGAAACGTTCTCCAGTTCTCAACTGACATCGGTTTCTACGCAACAGCACTTGCTTTCGCTCAGGGTTGGCCCGGGAAAGCTCACGTATACCACTTCAATGAACCGAATCCTTGGGAGGGGCAATGGAAAGGAGAAGCCGGCCATGTCCTTGACATT
The DNA here is from genome assembly GCA_017366145.1 of Cadophora sp. M221. Classification (NCBI taxonomy): domain Eukaryota; kingdom Fungi; phylum Ascomycota; class Leotiomycetes; order Helotiales; family Ploettnerulaceae; genus Cadophora; species Cadophora sp. M221. The sequence goes on from JAFJYG010000426.1 coordinate 18,309, forward strand.
GCGTTCTTGTTTCAAAATTACAACGAGCATCTGGAGCCGGAACAGAGAAATGTGGCAGTGAAGTTTGCAGAAGATGTCATCAAGTTCGTAAATGGTGCTTGTGACTGGAAGACTTTTCCGGAAGGTGAAGGAGCGCGGATCTATGGTCCCAGTAAGGAGGGTATTTGTGGCGACTATGTTGAAGGCATTGCCAAAGATGGTTCCGGTCGAAAGGACACGATATTTGAGCTGGCCAAGGAGATTGGGTTGGAGCCTCTATCGGCTGCGTGGGGCAATTTCTTGACGGGCAATTGATTAGAAGATACGATAGAGATTTGAGCACTTGGAAGAGGCTACATACAAATTGACTTTTGTAGAGTTTGCTCGTGTGGATTCGTCACTCAACAGGAAACTTTCCTCGGTTGAACTCTAAAGACAAGCTATCTAAGGGAAGAATCCCAGTGCGATGAACTGATTAGATGAAGGAAACTTTCATGTGAAGGAAAGGCTCTTTCCAGATCCCTCCGTCTAATTACTAAAAATGAGGTCACTACAGCTGTTTTGGGGTGGCACATGCTGCTTCTGAGTTGCTTCTGCGTTACTCCGGAAAGCATAGCCGTGAAACTGCTTTATTGGACCAGGACAACCACATTTGCCAAAACTCATATGCAAAGATCAGACGAATAATAGGGTGTGAAACGTCGGCAAGATTACGCCGGGTGATTTGTGAAATCTTCGTAAGAAGGAACGACGAGTCTAGCTGCTTTGTGAGAATATTGTCAGATGAAAAATACCCCACCTGGTGACCACCTGGTGGACGAATTACCCCACCAAGCCCGAAGAAGGTACCCCGCAGGATCCGAGTTTCTGTGGCTCTGGACTTGTGCTTCACGTTACGAATACGCTAGAACTGTCTCAAGAGCGAGATGATCGGGGAGGAAATGGTGGCGCGTCTTTTCTATGATTAATTATCAGCCAATTATGAAAGTCCTGTCAGGTTGGCTGGATTCCATCAGAGAAGGGGGAGGAAGGTTTGGGGGTTCCCCGGGCCTGGGATCGCTTGGCGAGTGAGTATCAAGGGTCAGCCAAAACAACTCTGGTGTGCATGACCCGTCATCAGCCATATGAACCCCCTGGGCTAGAACTCCCACAATTAATATAAAAGTACGTCCTCCTCGACGATCTGACCTGTCTCTTCTTTGAGGGATTTCCGAGAACTGGAAACTTTTACATTCGCCCCAAAGACATTTACAACAGCAGAACTTCATACACGATTCAAAATGCCAACCTCAACATCGAAGGGAGAGGACTATCAGAACATTTTTCATTGGGCTGAGACTCAGAAAGATGGAACGATTCCCTCTTTTGCAGTGAGAAAGAATGATCCATATGAAGTATGTGAAGAAATATCACTTCTGAGTCTCACGCTGACAGTTCCTCAGTATCAAGCAGGTTTTGGAAACCAGTTGGTGATATTGCGACAACACACATTATTCGTACTAACTAATTTTCCAGTTTCGAGTCTGAAGCTGTCCCGGGAACGATCCCACAAGGGCAAAACAGCCCGAGATGTGTGAGATTTGGATTGTATGCAGAACAAATGACAGCATCTGCCTTCGTTGCTCCCAGGCCGAGCAATAAGAATGCCTGGCTGTACAGAGTCCGTCCAGCGGTCGCCCACGAGGGATTTGTAGGTGACTTCAAGTCTCATCTCCAGTCACTTAGCTGAAAAATGATCAGACAGATATGCCCGACAGCACAGACACTGAGTCAAACTTCATGCCAATGAATCCTCGAGTTCATGTCTCCCCGACTCAGCTCGCATGGCTTCCTTTCGATATTCCTACCGACGGAGCTATTGACTTCGTATCTGGTTTGAAGACTGTCGCTGGATCAGGCGAGCCAACGCTTCGAGAGGGAATCGCAACCCATGTCTACACAGCAAACACCAGCATGTCCCAAAAGGCATTTGTGAACTCAGACGGAGACTTTCTCATCGTTCCTCAGCAAGGTAGTCTGGATATCCAAACAGAATTTGGTCCTCTGTATGTGCAGCCTGGCGAGATCTGTGTCATTCAGAGAGGAATCCGGTTCCGTGTAGATCTTCCTGATGGCCCATCGAGGGGCTACATTTTGGAAATTTGGGGATCGAATTTTGAGCTGCCTGAATTGGGACCACTGGGAGCGAATGGATTGGCCAATTCACGTGACTTCCTTACTCCAAAGGCTAAGTACGAAATTAAAAAGGAACGGTGGGAGATCGTGTACAAACTTGGAGGCAAGTTCTTCAAGAGCACTCAAGGACATTCGCCTTTCGATGTCGTCGCGTGGCATGGTAACTATGTAAGTGAAAGCCGCCGACTCCCCACAATACTCAACCCGCTGACACCCCGTTCAGGTGCCATTCAAATACGATTTGACGAAATTCGTCAATGTCGGCTCCATTTCAGTCGACCACATTGATCCATCCATCTTCTGCGTTCTCACAGCCAAGTCTCGCGATCCCGCTGCACCTCTCGCCGACTTCCTCATCTTCTCTCCCCGCTGGGACGTAGCCAGCCACACCTACAGACCACCATATTACCACCGAAACGTCGCATCCGAACTTATGGGTCTGATTTACGGTGGTTACGGGGGCCGTTCCGACTCGTTCCAACCAGGTGGTGTCTCTTTCGAATGTGGTATGGTACCTCATGGAGTCGCCTACGAGGAGTTCAAAGCAGCATCCGCCGAACCCCCGCCAGAAATGCAGATTTCCAAAGGAGCAGTTGCGTTCATGTTTGAGAGTAGCAGACCTTTTACAATCACGGATTATGCGTGGAACAGCAAGAAGAAGCATGAACACGAGCCTAAGATGTGGGATAATTTAGTGGATAACTTCTCTACCCACCAGAAGGAGGTCGAGGAGATTTTGAGCAAGACGAAGGGGCTGAAGATCTCGAATGAGAATGGATTCTCAAGCGGCAGTGCCTAGTTGGGAGATAGGATATTATTGAATGGGATATTGTGCCTTCTTACTTGTTGGAGTAAATTTGGTGTTTTTATGACAAAGTTGATTTACGGATTCTGTCCCAGCCTCACAGCAACATTTTCTGTTAAGTTCTAATCTTCGACATTCCCATTCACCAAATGATCCAGATACTAATCCAAATTTCAAATCCAAAAACTATCTAATCGATGATTCAATTTGCTCTCGCGTACCAAACCAATACCACCAGATGCAAAAAGACTAATGCTCAATGTGTCAATCTGCTCTTGATATCAACAAAGCTTTCCCTATCCCAACCAAAATGAGTCTTCATCCTCTTTCCCCAGACCTGTAACTTAATCTGATGGATTTTAGATGGTCGTCCTTCTTTGTGTGGGCGGTGCAAAACAATGTGGCCTTGACCCGGCCTGGCGAACCCTACTTCAGATCCACCAACAGAAAATATAGCCAGCCCCGTGTCTTCTGCAGCTCTAACGAAGGCGTCCCAGTCAAGCGAGCTTGCATTGAACTATTCTGTCGTGGCTGGAAACAGTCTCTGTAGAACCAACACATTTTTGCGCTTTACATAATACGTTGGCATTGGAGGAGTGTTCCATGCGAATGCAGGACTCTGAGTAGTCTCCACTTCAGGAGTCAGCACTCGGGATATTTTTGTGCCGGTCTTGCCAGTTGAACCCCGCGCGAGCGGAGCTGTATACCTTCCAGGTTTCCGTTCTTCTCCATGCTCAAAGCCCTGAGAAATTGTACTCTTCGGTTGAGGTTTGGGCGGCGTCTTGAGTCCCAGGCATGTTAAATCCACTGCTACATCTGATATATTGTGTTCACCAGGAGCTCCGCGGTTTCTGACATCTCCAAATTCAGTCAGAGGAGGTCTCTGCTCCTTTTTCTCGTTGCTGTCTGGTTCAATTTGTTCGAAGCCCCACGGAGCCATTGGTTTGCCTCCTGGGGAGTCTGCCGAAGGAGCTCTCTCGTGGTTGAGGATATCGTTGGTGAGCCTCTCTATTGGCTCTTCTCTCGGTATTGGGGCCGATTCTGAGTCTAAGGAGTCTATCATATTCGCAGTAGCTTTTGCTTCTGATTTCGCTCTCAGTATTATATCCCGCTCAATTTTCAACTCTGCCAAGTGGTCTGGTGAGCTGTCAAATGAGAGCAGAGCTATCTCCTTCTGCTTGTCTTTGGAAACGCCGTGTCCTTCAAGGCGCGAATGGCTTTGTTGAGGCCCCTCGAAATCTTCTGAGGTGGTTGTCGTTCGTCGTTCTCTATCCAAAAGATATTCTTCCAAGACGCATGATCAAAGCACCAAGCCGTCAGTTCCAATTGGGTTGCTGGTAAAAATGCTGGGCGGAAGTGGCCTAATATTCGAAGCAACTCGTGAGTCGTAGCAAGTGATGAAATGTCATCCAAAAGACGCTGTTCGAGCCTGAATTTCTCTTCTGGTGACGTTTTATCGGAATTCATCCTACAGTGAACTATAGCAACAATTTTGGAACATTCGTCTTGCGGGTATGCCATATTCCGGTTCCCTTCGCATGTTGATGTGCTTTGAAGCGAGAAGGGGGGTTCGCTTACCAGGAAAACAGAAAGCCAAGCACACGAGAAGGGCTCTTCAAACCCTCTATTTCAAATTCATGGTCGCAAAGTCGATGAAGACACCAAAACAACGGATCTTTGTTGAAAAGCTGATCACACTCGCTACTAGATTCGCCCATCTTAAGCTTCATCGAGAGCTGTCCTATTTCCGGGGTATCATAGTCGTAGTAGTCCTGGAATGCCTCAAGCTGGGGCAAAAGATCTCCAATTCGCTGCCTTTGGTCTTCTGCCATTTGTTTCAGCAAAAACTGTAGACAGGCCAAAGTACGGTCGAGTTCCGTGGGAGTGTCCTTGCCAAGCCGGATATCTCTTCAAAATTGATCGTACACTTTCTTCGTTCGCTCGATTTCCCCTCGAATCATACCCCACATAAGTGCCTTATGGAACGGGTCCGACCAAAAACGAACCATGAGTACGACATAGGGATCATTGCCATCTTTGACCAAGGCTTCCTAGAACTTGAAGCCCCTTGAAGAAACTCTGATGTGGTGCTGTAAATATACAACGTCAGTCTGAAGGAAGTAGAGCTCATCATACGCTTGTGACTGTCTGGTTTCAGCCAGTTGAAGCAAACGATCGATATCAAAAAGCGGGGTTCCAAGTTCTGTAGTGCGATACGTTAAAGTACCCACCGCAGCGCTTTCAATGTTTGTAAGAGAAAGGTCCTGAAGCGGAGTGGACGGCATCAATCCTGCCTCCCCTTCAAGCATTCCCTCGAGCCATCTCACAAGAAACCTTGTAATTATTGACTGAGCAGTCAGGGCAAATCTGGTTCTTGGAAACGGGCAAATATCCCACCTGTGAGCTTGGTCCTGGTCCTGGTCCCAAGCGACAAGCTCGCCAAATTTATCTCCACGCAGAAGTACGCAACAGTTGGCGAAATCGTCAACGTTGAGCCAGGGCACCAGCATTGCTTGTTGAAAGATCGGCCGGAGGTTGTTTAATGCTTGGGCTTTGCAGCTTGCTTTGAGTAAGAGTGAACTGAATGTGTCAGTCTAATTGTCCGTCATTGGTTCCCACAGACCGTGCTGGGACCCCTCTAAATAAATGAGCTTTGGAAGGGTTCTACCTCCTGCGTGGCATTTTTGGGAATGCCTTGGCAAGAAGAGTTACTCTGCGGCCCTCTTCAAGACAAGTCCACTTCTTGACAATAAACTTGCCGAACTTTGCAGTCATCTCACGCAGGTAAGGTGCATCTCCCTTGATGCTGCTTACCAGCGTTGTGATGGCGTTTCGTGCTCCCGAGAGACTAAGTGCTTCGCTGTAGTTCAATTCCGGGCAGGTGATCTGCTGCTGTGCGGAGCGGTGTTGGGACTGATAAATGAGGCAAGCTTGACCGCGACTGCAGGTTCCGATGGAATAGAACCAGAGCGTTTGTCTTGTCGAAGACTCGATTGCCGCCGTCTTTGTTGGGGCGTGAGTATCCATTTAGAAGGTTCTTCCAAGAGACTTTATTGTCTGTATCTTAGTTGGTTGATCTCGGAGTCTTTACCGTCCTGTTGTCTCTTTCGAATGGGGCTGTTTAATCTAAAACAATGTTGTCGCGCTTGAGCATTCGAAGTGGTCCTGGGACCCAGGAGGCGGGGCTTCGGGTTGTTTACATTGGCGGGTGTTACGACAGACCGCTCACCGATCTGGCTTCTGACAAATAAACAATCTCCAGATCATGTCGCTACTTTGAATAGATGAGCGCTCAAATATATAGCTGAAAATTAACAGGTCTCCTCCATTTCCTGTAAATTGCCTCGGCTCATTCAGTGGACGGTATATACCATCTCCTGGGTTTTGTAGAATTTCCCAAATGAACTACCTATAACAGTTAGGATTCTCTTGAAGGCTGCCACCAAAGACTCTGGAAATTGAACTCAAACAAAGTACTTTGTTTTTAGCGTTCAGCATTGCACGAGAATTAGTTCTCTACTCTGTAGACCAATCGAATGCATTGCAACCTCAATTCTTTCAGCGAGGTTGGGCTTCTTGGCTTCAATTCAGTACCCCAGTTAGTAGAACTAGGATACCTATTGCAACGGGTTACTCTTGGCCTTTCAATTTTTTGTATTAGAAGTCTCTGGCTTCCACTCGATTTCTGGACCTCGGGGATGCTTGTCTTACACTTATATCCCATATCTTCATGTTCATTGTCAATGAAGGTAGACATACTTGATGGCGGAGCGACCCTCTACAACGCATTTACCTTGTAAACATTTGCCCTAATGCTCTACTTGTTACGTATGGCAAGCAACATAATTAATAGCATTGACCATGCCATGCCCGCCGAAGTAGGGAGGAATATTGACCTGAGGCTTAACCCAACACGCGATTCCGCGAAATCACGTGATTAACTATACCTAATTCGTACTAGCCAACTTATATATCAAGCGCTGCTGCAAGGCTACTGTATACTTTCCCTGCGTTTGCCGCAATCTAGAGTGTACAGCAACCATCCTCAGAATGCTCTATTTTGCACGAACCTCCTGATACCAGGTTACGGTTTCGAAATGATCCAAAGAAAGAGAAACTTGCTTTCCCAACGTATCGAGAAGAGCTTTCTCCCAATGTATGACAGAATGGCTCGGTCATCGTGGTCCTGCCTGTTGACATTCCCGCTGCATCTCGCTTAGGCAAGGCGCTAGCGAAGCAGGGCTGCTTACTTTCCGGATTTTGACCTACCCGCGACCAAATGGGTATAGATAATCCTGCGAAGCAAAGTCATCGGAATGTTTTTAGTGAATATTCATATCTGATACATCGTATTTATCTTTGGTCGATTGGTTGATGATAATGATCGATGGGGTGCCCTTGATGATGTAGTGCGTCGAGTTTGATTTCCAGATAGAAGTGCAACTGGGTCTTACCAAACGCACACCTCAGGTGGGTTGGAGAGCTCCTTGAGAGAAAAAGATAGGTTAAAGGTAGATCATCGTCAGTAAAAGCATTTGGCGTAAACGCAAACCCATAATAATAGGCTGATCATATCCCCAAACTCGGAGCTGCAATCTTGCATCTCAAACCAGTGTTTGCAGGAAATGGACATCAAGTACCATTGACCGTCGACAAGGAATTGGCAGTGGAATCTGACTTCGTCTTATAATCTTCAGGGCTTGAATTAATGGTTTGGCTAATTCAATTGTCAGGCAAACATCTCTGATTTCAAAGAGATATTACCCTCTTCTCAGATGAGTTTGCCAAGCCTCGCAGCCATGAGAAACAAATCGCACGGATCAACTGATGGCAGTCGCGAAAAGAATGAAATGTTAGCAAATAACTGCACAGGTACTCTGTGCTACAGTACCGGATCAATCTCCGGAAAAATGCTATCAGCCACATCACTTTAAATTCAGTTCGCAATATTAGTTTTCTATCAAACTGCCAACATCAAAGAACAATGCGGCTTTCAACTTGGTACCAGGTTATTCTTTGAATGTCATCCGTTTTCAGACAACCTGTGTGATCATTCTTTGTCATCCAAAGTTTTGCAGCGGTGAACGCTCCAAGTTTGCTGAAAGCAGCCACTATGAAACACAACAAAGAAAACCACCTCACTCGAAATCACTTCACATCCGGAAAAACGGACCTGCAAGCACACACACATTTTCTGCAAGTAAAGCACCTAAAGTACTGAGAATACACTTCTAGCCCTCAAGCACTGAATAAACGCTACAAGACAAGACGCAAACCAAACAAGGGAATTCAAAATGGCTTATCCCTGGAAGCCTAAGCCCACAAAGCCAGTAAAAGAAACATTCACTCACCGGCAGCGGTACGAGACCCGACAAACCGGCAAACCCAAAAAGCCCAAGCCAACAGTTACCACAAAAAAACCCAAGCCCGGACAAACCACCAAACTAAAACTGAAAGCCACAACGCACTCCTGGAAGAACTTCTTTGAGTAACCCGAGCCCAAGCCCAGGCCCAAACCAAAAGTAATCTGCCCACGCAATAATTACATCCCGCACCACCGCAATCTTGGTCTCAAGCCATGGGCCACACAAGACGAAGTGCGTTCCGCATGGCGCCGATTAAGCACACGGTTACATCCCGACGTGATCCGGGACCCGGCGCAGAAAGCCAGCGCGGAGCGGGCGATGGTAGTGGTGAATCATGCTTATGAAGAGTTGTATAAAAATATAGGGGAAGGGGGATGGAATTCAAGTTTTGCTGTCTTGGAAAAGTAATCCTCAATGTCTATCAGTCGATTGTACTTCGCAAATCCTCCACCCCAACGGCCACTTTTAAGAGGACCAGTCCAAAGGCCAACAGCCAAGCCACCGATGAAGTTGTCCGTTATCTCCCTTGAAAGATGGGAGACCAAAATACCCCAGTCGTACGAGAATTCAATGTTGGTACTTCGCACATGTACTGTACAGTCAGTCTTAAAGCTTCTAGTCAAGAACCAGATCTGCGAAGCATACGCAGTAACAGCCCAAGTAACCATGTGAATCTGAATCATACTCAGAACTAGCCCATCATAATCCTTTTTATCATCTGCTTCTCGTCCTCGCTCAATATTGGCAAACATTAAACCATCACATATGATCTCCAACATTTGGTCTCCCGAATCTTGATCTTTCCTCACAAGGTATGACCGGCTGGACGAATGATTCTCTGCCGAGGGGGCTTCTCCCACGATTAAGGAGTATGGCAATGAGGTCTCGTTAGAGATCAGCCAACTCGTCAAAGATTAGTCTAGTGGATATAGTATCTTTAATGCTAAGATTGTTGATATCGTCATGGAAAACTAGGATGCGATGCAAAGAAAGTAGCAGGATTATCTCCGGTAAGTTGTCTTGTACATGATGGAGGCAGGAAGAAGCACAGCCAGGCGGGGGGTTGTAGATAAGGAGGAATTTTCATCCTCCATATATTAAGCTGCTGCTTGAAATATATATGTATATTATATTGAAGAAGAGTACGTACTGTGGTGGGGACTACCCCCAAGTTTCTTTTGTCACATAACTGCGCTGGTCCTTCGCGTACATAAAAGGCACCGACTGTTGGAAAACACACAACAACAACAAGCAACACCACGTATATTCTATTTAATACAACTTTTCCCCCTCCCTTTTCTCATCAATTCGTACTCTTCAGATATGTGATATCTTTAGATTTGATTGATCTGTTCTTTTCTATACCTAGGAAAACCCGCGGTGGCTCGCTACATGCTACCCTCTTGTTGTGTGGATTTGGGGTTCCCACCACAGTACCCACCAAGGTAGTGTTGAACGAAGAGAGAGGATATGGTCCTGGTCACATGACTGAAAATTAGATAAGTGGAATTTCGCATTTACAGTCTAGATACGCAATTTTGAAACCCCTAATCCCAACACTCGAAATCATGCACTCTCAGCAAGCTTAACCAAACCTTCCAAGTTGATACTCTTTGGTCTCTCGATTGGAAGTCCCAGCGCGCGGTCCCAAATGAGTTGAGCCAGAGGTCCCAAACCTCTGCTGACACCGAAGGTGGCAGTGTAGTAAAGAGTCTCGTGGAAGCCATAGTGGTGGAAGAGCACCCCAGAGCTGGAATCTACGTTGGGATATGGGTTCTTTGTCTTTCCGTGCTCCTTCAAGACCTCTGGGGCGATTTCGGAGTTCTTCTGAACCAATTGGAACACTGGATCCTTTGCAATTTCAGGGCGAGATGATGCGTAGTCCATGAGTGCTTCGAATCGAGGATCTGGCTTGCGGAGAACGGCGTGTCCGTAACCTGGGACGACTCTGCCGGATTTGAGGGTGGACCAAAGGTAGTCCGAGACATCTTTGTCGGTGAACTTGGTTCCAACGTGCTCTTGCATTTGAAGAATCCATCTCAGAACTTCTTGAGCAGCGAGACTGTGCACTGTTAGTGACCTCTACAGATTGCGGTTTTTTTTTTTTGGTTTCTGACCCGTGAAGTGGTCCAGCAAGACCCTGAAGACCAGCACTGTAACTCAGGAAAGGATCGCTCAGAGCGCTACCGACCAAGTGAGTAGCATGGGCAGAGACATTACCACCCTCGTGATCACCGTGAAGAGCCAAGTAAAGTCTCAGAAGATCCTGGAAGTTCTCATTTTCCTTTCCACCCTTACCAAGCATAGCGGCAAAGTTGTAGGACCAATCTTGCTCCAAGTCAACCTTTGCTGGCAGAGCGCCACCTCCTCGGTACGAGTTTTGGTAGATCTTAGCAGCAATTGTTGGGAGCTTGGCGAGAAGAGAGATACTGTCATCGAAAGTTGGCTCCCAGTAATCGGCCTTGTTGATGCCCGCTTCGTAAGCTTTTGCAAATTTAGAGGTGTGAGAAAGAGCTGAGACCGCAATGGCGAATTGAGTCATTGGGTGAAGATCCTTTGGGAAGCTGTCGAGCATCTTATTGACGAAATCTGGGAGTTCAGATTTTTCGGCCAGTTCGCGAGAGAATCCTCGTACTTGGGAGGTGGATGGGACTTGACCAGTCAAAAGCAACCAGAACATAGCCTCTGGCAACATTTCTGTTCCGGTCGTACCCTTTGGAAGCTCCTTTTGGCAATCCTTAATCGTACGTCCGTGAAATCTAATGCCCTCGTTCGCATCAAGAACTGATCCCTCCCATACCATAGCCTTCAGCCCTCTGCGCCACTGTCAGATATGCATTCCAGATGAACATGTAATTTGTCTTGCCTCATGCCTCCAATTGTGTTCTCAACCTTTACCTCCCCAATAACCTTTCCTCCCAAAGCCTTGACCTTCTTCAACAATTCTCTTTTGGCTGGGATAGCTTCCTTGAAGGTCGTCTTGAGATCTGGCTCGGAGGAGGTGGCATAGTTTCGGTAGGCAGGTACAATGACCGGGCGGACAGCAACTGGCTATATTATAGTTAGTGAGGCAATGTCATAGGGTTTTCTGGGACAATGCTTACTCTGAATGCCCTCAATGCCGACGAGGCAGTTCTCGCATTCATAGCCATGATGGAGCACGGATGGGGGGCGGGGTACTGTGGGGTAAGTCTGTAGTTCCAGCAGACAGAGGAATTGATGTTGAAATTGCAGTTAGATTGTGTGAGATAGTGAGACTTTGGAATGATCTCAATGTGCTGTGGCAGAATCCAACAATTGCGAGGATCAACAAGGGAATGTGAAAAGAATCAGAGTTGGAATTTCCAGTCGGTCAAGCAGGTACAAGATATGAAAGCTAAGCCCACGAGCTTGCCAGGCCCGCTAAGGAGCTTGGACCGAGGTCATTGATCCCCCGCCGCTAGCCGTCAGCCGTTTGGAGAGCCGGATTCCCTTGAGCCTGCCGAACTGAACCGCCAGTCAAGAACAAATTCCAGCCGATGACGGACGGCTCTGAAATCTTTCATTGTTGATTGATCAGCGACGACAGATAGGTAGGAGGAGTATCTTGCCGTGCTACCATTCTTCTCTCCTTTTTGTTTTTCTACCAACGGTGAATCTCTCACGATGCTGCGCAGAGTAGCTTCAACGGTCCCTCGACGAGTGGCGGCGGCGAGATCCTCGAATATTTACATCCGAAACCTCTCGATATCTGCCCAGAGAATGTCTGCCTTGAAACCTCTCGAGAATCCCATATCTGCCACCCTCCCATCCGACTCATTTCAGCTCCTCCCGGAATCACAGAAGGTTGGCGCGGCCGAGGATGCTCTGTACGAACAACAATTGGAGGAAGTGGAGGCATGGTGGGCAAGTCCAAGATATGAGGGGATCAAGAGACCATATTCTGCCGAAGCTGTGGTGTCGAAGCGTGGGAGCCAGCTGCAATCATATCCAAGTTCGGTGATGGCGAGGAAGCTGTTCAATTTGATTAAAGAGAGGGAAGCGAAAGGAGAGCCAATACATACAAGTATGCCTAGTACTCGAATTAAGGATAACTTTTCTAACACGCAGCAGTGGGTGCGATCGATCCTGTACAAATGACACAACAAGCCCCGAATCAAGAAGTTTTATACATCTCTGGATGGGCCTGCTCCTCTGTCCTTACAACAACAAACGAAGTTTCCCCCGATTTTGGCGACTATCCATACAATACCGTGCCGAACCAAGTACAGAGGCTTGCGAAAGCTCAGTCGATGCACGACCGAAAGCACTGGGATGCGCGGAGGAAATTGAGTCCAGAGCAGAGAGCGAAGACCCCATATGTCGACTATTTACGGCCAATCATCGCAGATGGAGATACTGGGCATGGTGGACTTTCAGCAGTATTGAAGCTCGCCAAACTCTTTGCTGAGAATGGAGCCGCCGCAGTACACTTCGAGGATCAGATGCACGGTGGGAAGAAGTGCGGACATCTTGCTGGCAAGGTCTTGGTACCAGTTGGCGAACACATCAATCGACTTGTGGCTGCTCGATTTCAATGGGACGTTATGGGTTCAGAAAATCTAGTGATTGCTAGAACGGACTCAGAAAGTGGCAAACTTCTCAGCAGTGCTATCGATGTTCGGGACCACGAGTTTATCCTTGGAGTTGCGGAAGAGGGCATCGAGCCCCTCGCGGAGACCCTGCAAGCAATGGAATTGGCTGGAGCTTCAGGTGTCGAAATTGACATTTTCGAAGCGGACTGGGTAAAAAACACCAAGCTGGTGTCATGCGACGAGGCTGTTGTGAAGCAATTTGAAGCTCGTGGTGTTTCCAAGGAAAATATCGACACATATCTGAAGGCGACTGCAGACAACCGCGACATGTCAATCAACAAGAGATTACAGCTTGCATCACAATTCACCAACCAACCCGTTTATTTCAATATCGATATCCCCAGAACTAGGGAAGGATTTTATCATTACCGTGCTGGCATGACGGCAGCCACCAAGCGTGCCATTGAGTATGCACCATATGCAGACCTTCTGTGGGTAGAGACAGGTGATCCAAATGTCGCCAATGCTGCCCAGTTCTCTGGAGAGATTCGTGCGAAATACCCAGGGAAAGGACTGGTGTACAACTTGTCTCCATCATTCAACTGGATGGGCCACGGATTCTCAGATGAGACTTTGAAATCCTTCATCTGGGATATTGCCAAGCATGGTTTCGTTCTCCAGCTCATCTCACTTGCTGGTCTCCACAGCACAGCTACGATATCAAACGAGTTGAGCAAGTCTTTTAAGGACGATGGCATGTTGGCTTATGTCAATCTGGTTCAAAAGAGAGAGAAGGAGCTTGGTGTCGATGTTCTCACACACCAGAAGTGGAGTGGTGCATCGTACATCGATGGCATCCTTGGCGCTATCCAGAGTGGTAGCAGCAGCAGTAAAAGTATGGGAGATGGTAATACCGAGGGACAATTCTAGATTAAATTTATGCATAGCTGGCGTTGGGGGGAAAGCTTTCAATACACCATTTGCAATCGTTTCTTTCGTTTGGTCCATTCTTCGTTCTTTCCTTCTCTTCGATGCAAGCGTATTTTCCTCGATCCGTTCTTTCGATTTTACGCGTCCCCAGCAAATTCTTCACACAAGGCACGCAGATTCTCCAAAGAAAATTGCGCGCACTTTCCAAAAAGCCTTGACTAATACCGCCGCAGTGATCAGCGAAATGCTCATCTTGTCAAGATTTGGAAAATGAGGACTGGGTTCGCAATTCCTATCAGGCTCGCTCGAAACGGTTGGCGAGTCGCACGGCAGTGCCTTTGTGACCGCAACCGACAGCACAAAGGAATTCTTCGAGAGATTCGGCTTCGTCTCACAAGGTAAGTTGACCTTCGAATCAAAAGGTGCAGAACATGTTCTGTACCATATGAGGCGGTCACCACCAGGAATCATTCAACAAGTTGATTCCACGTGATCAGCCTTGGGTGTTGGTCTTGGAAGTTCCAGCTATGTTTCGCTGGGGTGGTTATGAGGTATTCCCGGTGTGATGCACGTTTTGACGCTCTGTTATTTGTTACTTAATTGTAATATGCCAGTATTACTCATTCATGGGTTAGGAATCACAGCCATTTTCCCATCTGACTCGTTGCAGATGGCGACCAGTGATATAACCACGTGTGTCTCACCGCAAGTTAGTACGTACCTGCATAACAACCATCCCAACAATTGTCCCAACCCTCAACACCAGAGAATCCTACATTCCTAGGATCAAAACAACACTCTTCTCCCGATCCTCCGCCCTCCCATCACCAACCCTCCATTCAAATCCCATCTACTTCCACAAACAAAAATAAGATCACCATCAAATAAATGGGCAAGCAAAACCAACAACCGATCTCCATCTCGATCCGCCCAGCAAAATCAGCTGACCTAGCAGCACTCTCCCGTCTCGACATCGCCGCAAACGCAACACACCCGCTCATATCCCAATCCTTCACGTACCCCTTCCAAGCGCTCAAACTCTTCCTCGCGCACCTACAGTACTGCTTTGCTCGTCCTGAAGAATATCGGATCTTGGTCGCTAGGGTACGACCTGTTTTGGAGCTAGCTTCGACGTTGCCGGTCTTGAATTCAGATGCTGATTCGGGTGTTGATGTGTCGATTGTTTGTGAATCCGATGATAGAGATGCAGATGAGGGCAGAGGTGAGATTGTGGGGTTCGTGATGTGGAGAGAATGTCAGCAGGGTTCCGGTTTAATGGACGATGAGAAGAGGGAAGAATGGGATTGGATCTCCCAATTACCAAAAGGTGCAGATATCAGGCTCTGGAAGCGGTATGCAGAAGTAATGAGTTCTGATTCTGGAGAGGCCGGTATTGGTAAGTCTTGGCTTTCCTTTCATTTTGCAATATGGCAGCAGGTGTCGGATGATCCGGAACCTTTGTTGATCGCGGAACAGAAATCCAGAAATTGGCTGTGGCACCTCAGTATCAGCGGCGAGGTATTGGGGGTCAGTTGTTAAAGGCTTTTCTTGACGAGGTTGAATGCCGAGGGGTGAAAGATCCAGTTCTGGTACGTGCGTCAAGGGATGCGAAGGAGTTGTACGAGAGGTTTGGATGGAGGATAATGAGAGAATTCAAGCTGGACTTGAGGGGTTGGGGGATATACAAGGCGTATGTTAATTTTGAGATGGTGAGGGATGCTTGATGTGATCAGTAGGTGTTCACGGAGTGGATATCTCGAAACCACGAGCAGCCAAGGTGGTTAGGTGCTTTCTGTATTACTACCAAGTGTTGGAAACAACTAAGGATGTTTGATCTGGTGCTTTGCATTGTCATCCCTTGCCTGAAACTTAGTTATCCTCTGGTGGCAGGCCTCTCTTTGCCAACTTCAAATCAGTTTCTACTCGCATATGGTATCTGTGCCAGCTCCCGTTAGAATGTGTTGTATTGCCGTCTCTTGGAGGCTGCACTCTTTTCTTTGGTGTGTAATGTTCGTCTCCTTCAGTGGAGGTCATATTCTTTCTCTTGCGAACATTCTGGGGGTTCTCGCCCACCGCTGGCTGTGTTAGCTTGGCTGTTCCATTCGGCGGATTCAAGGACGTCGGAGACATTCTATCGCTGTCTTGGCTGTAATGATTTGATGTCTGGCGAATGTTAGATGCTTTCGATGTTCCATTTCCCTTCGGAGGTCGCCCACTCTTTGGAGCTTGTTTGGTCACTTGTGTTGGTGCATCTGCTTCTATAATATCACGGGTCCAGCTTTGAAACTTGTTGGGAGAGTAACTTTCCAGGTAGGTTGCTTCTGGGTTCCACGAACCCCCATTGGACAAGGCAAGAGCTGATAATGAAGACTGAACAGCTCCATTTTCCGTACCCGGTGCAAAGATCCTCATGCTGCTCCTCGGCAATGAGAGTTCCGACGAATTTACATTTATTTGGTCTGTCGGCAGAGGTATAGGGTCCGCGTATTTACTTCTTCTGGACAAGGGTGGATGTGGTTCTGCGATCCCAGTATCAGCGGTAAGCCGGATATTGTTCATAGAGGCAAAAGTTATCGCCGTGACTTTGATCATCGGATCAGTTTCAGCTGCAAGCTTGGCCAAATCGTCTTTGCTGAAATATATCTTGAACCCATGGGCCCATATCTCTGGAGGACCCTGACTTTCGGAAGTGGCAAGTTTAGCCCTAGGGCTTTGAACAACGAAATTCGACGAGACACGGGTCGATGTTGAAGTGGATACTTGGTCGCTGATGGGTCTGGCAAGATTCGGATTTTTCGACTGTTGGGCCAGATTTTCTTCACTTTCGGATATCGCGAGACTTTGTTTCCTCGATTGCGTAGCAGAGGTTTTTCTGCTAAAGGGTATCGCAGGGTTTGGCGTGTTTGAGTGTGAAGTACGCATTTGTTCACCAGCGGGTGGAGCAGGCATTTCTTCACTTGCAGACACTGCGAGACTCGGTTTTCTCGACTGCGCAGCAGAAGTTTGTTCGCTCAAGGGTATCACAGGGCTTGAGTTGGCTGAGTGTGAAGTATGCCTTTGTTCATCAGCGGGTGCCGCAACTGTCTGTTTCTTCGGGGGTGGAGCAGGCATTCGTTTGCTGGTGGGCTCCGCAAGACCTGGTCTCTTCGAGTGTGCAGGCTTTTGTCTACTATCTGGTAAGGCAGTACGGACAGGCCTCTGATTATTGGTTGGTGGAGTAGGAGTCGGGCTCAGTATTGTTTCCAGCAACATTACATTCGGATTCGCTCGGGTTTCCATTGCTGGTGACGCTGAGATTGGCTGTTTCAAGGCAGATAATATACTCGCCAGAGAAGGATATGAATTGTTTGAGGGACCCGATTTCGATTTCCGAAAGGAAATATCTCGATAGAAGGCTACTACTCATTCATTCCAGACTAATTTGATCAGCTGAATATTTGCGTCAGCTCAGGTCTGTAGTACATAGAGAAAATTGCTTACCCCTAGGACATCGGGCACGGGCATCGATATCGTGGCTTTGCAGGTTATATATTGCGCGTATTCATACCAATTGAATCTTTTGTACTTGGAGATTAGAGCTGTAGGAATTTGAGTGCGAAGTGATCGGGCCAGCCGCAACAAGAGGAAGCAACGAAGCGGGGCCATCGGGATGCGGTCGTCACTGCCTTACAAGTGGCGATTCATCATCTTCTGAAGCAGGTACATTCTAGAACAAAAACAGATTGTTTCAAGGTTTTGTTTATCAGAAAATGTTGAACGGCTGAAAGAATGCTTGGGATCAATATGTTTGAGAGAATGTAGATTTGATGTTTACTTCGCTTAATTTATTGTGCATTTGTGTGTATTGTATAACCATCGTAATCATTCAGTCTAAAGTCGCTTGCCGTGGACCTCACTTTACTCTGATAGATCACTTTTGAAAGCATCATTCGATCCAAAGCACAAGAGAGTTCCTCTTATCTGTGTTCTAAAAATTCTTCATTAGCCCTTTTTGAGTAAATGCGAAATTGTAGTGGGGCCCTTGACTGGGAAGGCGGAAATGGTCGAAACAGACTCACTGGTATGAATAATAGACTGAGGGAATTGGACTCAGAACTCAGTGGTTATCAAATTTTCTGTCACAATGTACATTTGGTAAGGGACGTGATGCTCACGCATTTTGTAAGATTGATAATCCATTGCTTGCTTGATAACCCCCCCACCCCCCAATGGAGACCAGCTGACAGGTTTCCACAAGCTCACATTTGACGCCACTATCAGCAACCATGATTACTTCGTCTGTGCCGGACCAAAGAATACTGATTTGACAATATCACACCGCATATATCACACGGAGCTTGAGAAGTGCGAAGGGGGTACCTAGACCAGGACCAAAGGATCGCTCATTATAAGGACCACCTACGAAATGCGTGATTCGATTCAAATTCTGTCTGAAATTCACCGCGGACAGATCTGGCCTTGGCCCACTCTCGTATTCAATTGCAAAGGCTCTGTCAGGCCGTTGAATATGGTGCTGCATTTGATTGAGGTTATTGAAAGCAAGGATACCGCTGCGAGCCGGGACTCCAGGATAATTGTTATTCGTTGTGAAGTACAGACCATTCCATATGGCACCCTGGGAGCCTGCTCCAAATCCCGCAAATCGCTGGTTGGGATTCATGGCGTTTTGTCGCATGAGTGCCTCCAACTCAGCGTTTGTCGAAATAGTAGATTCTTGGATTCGGGGGCCTTTGAGATAGCGGTTGTAGGTTTGGATTGTTTTTTTCTTCTTGTCGTTGTTGTCTGTTATTCTGGACGACTTAGAAGATTTGCAGACAAAGTGATTTGAAGGAGAAATGGTAGGTCATGGAAAGGAAATAATATTTTCTTTTATAAAGCAAGAGAGTGGTTATATTAATATTGCTAGTCTTCGAAATAGGAACAAGATTCAAATAGACAGATAATGGGTGGGGAATCAGGGCATATGAGCCGTGATTCAAAGGATGGCCAGTACTGGCAGCCTCACCACAGACATACCGGTATCTTTCATGGAAAAAACAATGCCGATAATTAATTGGTAGATACGTCTTGCTCTATTCTTGGTAGCTTGAATATCAGAAGTGTTTATAAAGACATAAACTTGTTTTCTCATCCGTTGATTGTCAAGTATTCTCCTCGAGATATAATCAAAAGTGGCCTTGAATAACCCCCACACAAAGCACCATTAACACAGCAGATAGCTCACGCAGTTTCTCCTTTGATGCACCTGCAGCTTGAATGTATGTTGGGGCTGCATCAGACTCCGTTCCAGTCACTGTAACCGAAGGCCCACCATCTTCACCCTTAGGAACATCTGGCGATATCGAGGTTGGGGAAGAACCCGTCACAATAGCGGGGACTGTGCCGCCTGTGGGAAGGACGTAAGTAGTTCCAGATAGGATGAGGGTTCCTCCAGGTGTCAAAGTACTCCCGCCAATAACTACCCCAGCTGTTGATACTGGTTAGTTTACAGCGAGCTTAGAGAGGAGAAGAGGCTGAGAACTTACTTGTAACCCCGAAGATACTTGCAACAATAGCTCCAACACTCGTAGCCGTGCTAACTTCTAGTCCAGTTGGACCATTGCTGAACTCAATTCCCTCAGTTGTAAAAGCCTCACCTGGAAGAATTGTAACTTCGTTGACAACTACTGCAGTATTTGATGGAACTGGAGAAATGGTAAAAGGTATACCGTTAATGGTCGTCGTAGACTGAGGAGTTGGGGATGGATCTGCTGGCGCTGGCGCGTTTTGTCTGCTACTCGTGGTAGTTTCTTGGTTGTCCTTCGCTGTTGAGGAGGTTGTTGTTGTGACTTGCTGGACGGGTGGGATTGCCTTTGGAGTTGAACTCGTAGTAGTAGTCACTGGAGATGCTCCGACAAAGACCGTTTGAGTTTCCGTTATTAGCTGATCTACAACTAACTTCTGGGTTTGTGTAGTAACTAAAGTTACTGTCTGAGAGACGGTAAACGCGCAAGTCGTCAAAGTCGTCACAGCCGTAATTGTCGTCAGAAATGTCACTGTTTCTTGCAACCCATTCGCTTTAGGTGTATCCGTAGCAGGGGCTCTGATCATATTCCTGGGAAGTTTATCAGGTGGAAGAGTGACAAACTTGGTAGTCGTAGTAGTCGAAAGGACTGTTGTGTTTCCATAGGTTGTGGTGACAGTTGCGGTTGCAGTCATAACTGTGAAGCATGTGGTAAACACCGTCACCGTCAAAGCGCTCGTTACGGTGGATAATTCGGTAACTGTGCCGGCGATTGGGCTCTGCGTGGAATTCGAGAAGTAGTTGGGGACTGCATCTGCTCGAACTGGGAGAACATACAATGTTAGAAGGGTTGTGCTGCCACATCGAGATTGGGCTCTGCTTGCCTTGATAATTGATCCCAAGAGTACCGCAGACGATAAATAGATACCAATATCTTCTATGATTAAAAGACAACATCGCCAGTGTTTGTTGTCTTTGAAAATTGAAAGTCTGAACAAGACAGGATAGTCGTTTGCCCAGATATGCTGAGAGCTCCACAATCTTGACATAGCTGCGGAAGCGGCCTTATCCTCAGTGATTTAGCCAACTGCGAAATAAGTCTCATTCTCAGCCTCAAGTTCCCCATGGGTTATCAACTTGCAGCTTTTGGGTGTGGTACATATCCAAGGATTGACATGCAAGTTTTCAATATTGTGGACGCAATGGCACAGTGCATGCAGTGGACTTCACCAATCATGATGACCTGGAAAATGTGAGGACGAGTCAAATCAACCCAGAACTATAAATCCCTGTTCGGATTCCAGCCAACTGTATCCGGAAGAGGGGAAGTACAGGATTCATCAGATTTCTTGATACCAGAACTCTAGCCTTACCCAAGTCTAAGATCTGAGAGCACATATTTCACCACTCTCGAGATCTTGAGCACTCGAGCTCGCTGTTTCTCCCATCAGGGGAATATGTAGGGTCTCGTTTCGTACTTTTAGGGTCTTCTCTTCGAAAAGATAAGATTAAAGCTGCCTGTGGAGAAGACCGATTTCAAGTTGCACTTGAGTGCTGGCGCAAGGCGACGATCATGGGTCGTTGTCCCCAGATTATTAAGGCACTTTGGTAGAGGATTTAGCCCCACGAACAAATTAGAGAGAGTCAGAAGGCTGAAGGATTCGAAAGCTGGGACTAACGCAGAGACTCCGATGGGGCTTGCAGGTTGGGGGCCAACGGCAGCCGTTTTTGGGGGCACCTCCGTCCTTCATTTTGGAGGGGTAGGTTTTCGCAAACGGCCTCCCTCGCTTATGACAAAATGAATGAAAATATACCCCTTTTAGAGGGATTCGATGTAAATGTAATTAATCCATTGGATTGACAAAGGCAATATTTTGATGGCCAAAAATTTGTCAGTATCCTTTTTTCAATTAAATTTTCATTTTGCACTTAGCTTAGCATCTCTGGGGGATTGTGTTGGGCAAAATGACAGCAGCCAGTTGGCGAAGCCCTGGGCTTGGTGTGGCTTTCGTCTGACCACATTGGGCGCCTACCTCTCTTCTTATCAGCCGACATGGATAGATCGATCGTAGGGCTCGCAATTTGTTGGATGGCCACCGCAGCCATCCTCCTGCAAGAGCCTCATGAACTTTACACGGCCTTACCCACTTGACACTTGAATGCAATTTGAGAACCGAGAGCAGTTGGACCGTATCGTACTTGCCCGCTTTCATTCCGCTAGTAGCAGCTCATTAGCAGAGGAGTTATCTACTGGACCTCTGTATCGTGCGACTGGCCCCCATAACCATTGGGATATACCAACCTCCTCATCCTAGTGTCCACTATGCCGCTCGACAAAGTCCTCCAGAAACGCAAACCAGAATCCATTCCTATCCCCTTCGACTTTTCTCCCAGTGGAATCTTCGAAGGCAATGACGGCTCATGGTCAACATTCATCATCAGGGTCGGAACACCCGCCCAAACCTTCCGGGTTTTGATCTCCACCACAGGTCAAGAAACTTGGATTCCCCTCGTCGACGGGTGTGCTGATTTCGATCCCTCGAATTGCGGGTCGTTGAGAGGAGTGCAAGACTTTCAGAATGCGCCTAGTAGAGGATTCAGAACTAATATTGTAAGCATCTGGTGGTTGATTTAAAATTCGAGATCACGGTTGCTAAAATTTTGGGGTAGAGTTCGACATGGGAGCTTGTCAACTTGTATAATCTAGCCTTGGAAGACCATCTGGACGGATATACTGGAGCTGGACTGTATGGGTTCGACACAGTAGGACTTCAAATCCAGAATAGTGGTGGGCTCACCTTGAACCACTCGATTGTAACAGGTAAGTTTCTCCAGCCCGACAATGTTATCAGATCTGCACACGATGAAAGATAAAACTGAACACAACTGAAGGAATCGGCACAAAGCACTTCATGCTTGGTGTCTTCGGCCTCAGTCCCGGAACAACAAACTTTGACGATTTCAACGACCCCCAGCCGAGTTTTATGGTGTCTCTTAAGAACCAGAGTTTGATTCCAAGCCTTTCTTATGGATACCATGCTGGAGCATCTTACAGCAACGTACCTGCAAGTCTTGTCTTAGGAGGCTACGATACGTCACAGTTTGATGTTAGCAAAGTATCAAGTGTCAGATTCAACATGAATGATTCGTACACTCTACCTGTGGCATTACAAGTCATTCAAGCGAGCGGCACGCTCAATGGTGTTGTAACCTTGTTGCCAGAAGGCATCATGACTACAATTGATTCAACTATTCCTGAGATATGGCTTCCTATCGCAGCATGCGAAAAGTTTGAGAGGTCATTTGGTAAGTTCACCTCCTGTCCTTCTCCAATCAAATAAATTGATCTATTCTTTCGTAAAGCTGACATACATGAAGGGCTACAGATGGATAACTCAACAGGAAGATATCTCGTCAACGACACAATTCACGCAAAACTGAAAGAGCTGAACCCCGTCTTAACTTTCAAGCTTGGCAACCAAACACATGGAGGCGAGACACTCAACATCGTACTTCCATACTCTGCTTTTGATCTCCAAGTCAATTATCCGATATATCCTAATGCGACGAATTACTTCCCGCTGAGACGAGCGATGAACGATACACAGTACGTGATCGGACGGACTTTCCTGCAGGAGGCGTAAGTGATGGGTTTTCTCCCCCTTTCTTTTTAGGTAATGGTCCAGGAAAGGCCTAATATTGAAGATAAACAGGTACATCATTGTCGATTACGAGCGCAAAAACTTCTCTATCTCTCAAAGAGCCTCGAAAGGCACACCAACATACGTACCAATTCTCTCTACATCGCATCGAGCTGGATCTGGAGGTCTCAATCGAGGTTCGAAAATTGGCATTGCGATTGGTGTTGCACTTGGTAGCTTATTGCTACTTGCTGGAGCCGCAGTATGGTATTGGAGAAGAAGTAAAAGGCCCGTAAGAACGACTGGAGAGCTTGGAGAACACGGGGAAGCTTCTGGTGGTGGGGAAACGGAGCCAAAAGCTGCTGAGAATATGACAGAGATGAGCTCCCCAGGGGCTCCTGTGTGGGAATTCCCAGGTAGCAGCACGATACGGCCGGAGGAGCTTGACGGTCAGCCCGTTTTGGAGATCGGAGAAAGAGAAGTGCGGCAGTCACGAGCTGAGTTGCCAGGGTCTTGATGATCGAGAAATTGCGCTGGATGGGAATGAGAATTTCACTGCGCATTTATCGGGCCTCGAGGCTGCTGCAGTCAGGATTGAATGTATACGTTGCGAGACACGACGAGCGAAGCGTATTGGAACAATCAGCGCGATATTGCTGACATCTACTGAGGGTGGCATGTCATTTAAACTCCAAAGACTAATCTATTTGTACCTCTCGCCACCTCTCCTGTACCAGCTCTACCACAACATCTACCAGAAGACCCCTTGGGTTTGTGCCTCAAGCTTGTCAAGGTTGGAGAAGACTAATTATGGCTTGCCACTTCTCCGAGAGAACCCCATCACCATTCCTGGCCAGCATAAGTTGCTCAGGGGTGAGACCGTGGTATCTCCAACCAGTCGATGGGACTGTACGATCCGCGCCCGCGTCCAGCAGCATTTTGACAATATCCGCAATAGCGTAGAAGACCGCAAGGTGCAAGGGCGTGCCCCATTCTTCGGACGTAGCTTGGTTCGGATCAACGCCTTTGTCCAGGAGAAATTTGGTCATGCGCTCTCTGATTCTGGTGTCCGGTCCACGCCATCGAAGACGTATGGTGGTAAACAAAAGCTTAGGTTCTAGTTTGGCCCCATACTCAACAAGTAAATCGGCAATCTCCAAATTGTCGTTCGTTAACGCACAGTACTAATGAAGAGATTAATGGGGATTTTTGCGTGCGTCTCGAGATTGAACTATTTGAATAAAGGATCCTTGGATCGCTTTCAAAGCACAGAAACTATAAGGGCAGGAAGCACAAACCAGGGCAGTTTCCCCACGCGGGCCAGTGGCATTAGGATCGGTTCCTCGTGAGAGGAATTCTCGAGCACACGCGGGGTTCGACATGAAACTTTTTGTTGTGTGTCAGCTATATATTATCAGATACTTTGAAAGTCACATCCCTCAGGAAATAAGACATCTTCACACCTACGTACTGAAGAAGAGGCTCCCCTCCAGTCTGTGTCGTGCTATCAGCAGGCTCAAAGTCGACACTCTGGGTCGCATTTGGATCCAAGCCGTGCTCGAACAAAAGGCGAATTACAGCAGGATCTTGTTCCATGGTATCACCATGCAGGGCGTTCCTTACCCAAGGCCTAATGGGAGCGCCAGCGGCGAGCAGCGCGGCCACGACATCCTTGTAACCAGGCCGGATGCCGTGGGCTACCGCCAGGACAAGTCCCTCGTTGCGGAAGTGGGGGGTGAGTTGACCGCTGGCGATTGCTTCATGGATTTGTGATAGGTTTCCGGACTCGCATGCGTCGAGAAAAGCATTGCCATATTCCGCATCGGCGGACGTGGATGTCATGGTGGGTGTGCAGGAAAGAGAGTCCTTAGTTGGCGAGACAAGATATGGTGATTTGAAATAAATCTTAGCGCTGAATATGCAGAATCGCTGTGTTAGCCTTTCTTTCCAACTTTTGAAGATCGCTGATTGTTGAACGGATGCTAAAAGATCGGGCGGATGTGGACATGCAAGTTTTGTACTGAAATCCTAAGCGAGTGGAAAAGGTTCGGTCCGACTCGCCCTTTTGTGGATACCGCTTCCTTCGGAACAGCAACAAGCCTTGACCCGCCAATCCGTAAGCTAAAGCCGACGATTGCTTGTGAAAAGAGCTTGGTTATATCAAGCTCTTTGTTAAACTTAGCCGGATGTTCCTGAAAGATATCTGGGAGCGGAAACCGCTCCCTGTTTACATGTGTCTGTGGCGTCTCCTCTCTGTTTGGATTGGAAAGTCGTAGATGCTATATCCTCCATATCGGAGTTCTGGCCTTAGTTTCTATGTTGTGTTGACGGCAAGCCTAATGAAAAATGGAAAGTGTACAGTCGAGTTGTTCATTAAAGACTTGGACAAATTCAAACTTTCCACCACTGCTGATAAGTTTGAGGCACCTATTTGTTCAATTTGGCAGTACTGTGCGTTTAGATCATTATAGATTCAACAAGTCATAACCATCATCCGTGTATTATCAAAAAGAACGGTCTATATCTAAATATTACCCATTCTTTTAACCAGGTGCACCTATGCAAAATGCCATCAGACCATCCAACCCAATTCCCCAACACCGAACAAAACAAACAAAATCCCACCCTATATTCTAATACCCAACTCCCCAATCAAGACTACGTCGCCGTAGACACCGGCACAGCAGTACTCCACTGATTCGTCGCCGTGCCCGAGACAGTAACACTCGTCGCCACATACAGATTATACATCTTCCCCGCACCACAAGACTGACTCGGATCGCCTTTACAAGTCATTGTGCAAGCCTTCGAGCCCACCAGCGAAGCAGGCTGTGGAGTCGGCGCTCGAGTCGCGGCGTAGCATTCGCGGCCGTATTCGACGCCGGCGTAGAGGAATGTTGTGGCCGGGACGGCGGAACGACGTGCTAGTGCGGATGAGATGCAGAGGTCGGGTGTCATGCTGTCGTTGCTGAATAGTTTGGGCATGTTGTGGCCGCCGAAGGGACCGCCTGCTGGGTCGTCGTAGCAGCCTAGGGAGGCGAAACCGCGGATTGCGGAGGTGGTTGGACTGCTGGTTACGGTTGAGAGGGTGGAGGGTTTGCTG
>JAFJYG010000427.1:0-44322 GCA_017366145.1 Cadophora sp. M221
GGTCGGCGCAGAACAAGCGAGAAAGAGAGCGTACGCTAGCGAGCATTCGACGATTGTCTTGAAGTTAGCGATTTTCATGCGTGAAAAGCAAGGGTAAGCAAAGTAGAACGCTAATTGTTCTTCTTTAAGATATTGCAAAAGTCGTTAGTATTATTAAAAAAGACTTGAGGAATCTTGCGAGTAGTGGTAGTAGTTTGTTCATTAGCTCGTTTAATAGCGATGTTTTATAACTCGCGATTTAAAACGACTAAGAATTCATTAAGAGTCGTATAATCTTTGGCGAATTTATACTTCTTAGTTTAAATATTATACTTAAGCTTATTCGAGACTTTTGTAACGATTTGACTTAGAAGAATCAATTGAAGAGCTATGAAGGTGGCGCGAGCATGGCTCTTAAATACAAGTAACCTCTTGGCTAATAGCCTAAGGCTTTCAGGCTCACGTATGCAATTAAGTCGTCACACTACCCCCTCTCTTGTAAAGCTGGCCTTTAGCGTTTACTTACTCATATTCTTAACTTCGCTTATAGTCTTACTTCTCCAAGTGCCTTCTTTACTCTTGGTTTCGCTTTCGCTGTATTAATTATAAGACTTTGGCACGTAAAGCTAGCGCTTAGCTTTAATACGACCTTTGGTTTTAATTGCCGGGTTGTTATATAAACACTTCTTAGCCCAGTGGTAATAATCTTCATAGTTTATTCAGTTTCCTTGTTGTTTTCAATGCTTTTACTGCCTAAGAATTGCGTATAACTTTTTATTAACGACGTTTAGTCGTGCTTAAACATTGATATAAGTCTCTTTATTGAAATTAAAATCTACGTAGCTAATTTCACCTGAGTAATTGATTTCCAAGGAGTTTATTTATTCAACTTTCATAAAGTCTTTGGCATTAGTATTTGTGTTGCGGCAGAGGTATAAAGTATACGGCCTTTAAAGAATTGTAAGGGAAGCAAAGCTTTGAAAGTTGACGTGTTAAGTAGAACGTGCAAAGAGCTATTATATCGTAGCAATGTACGCGCTATATGTGTTTGGTAAAGACAATTAATGACTAAGTTGTTCGCGAATCGTGAAGTTAAGTTTTTAACGAAAGGAAATAATTTTAAAGTAGTTTGATTAAAACTAGCATCGAGCTTCGTAAAGTAGGCGTTCAAAACGCGCTATATATGTCGACAAAGAATTTGTACTTTGCATACACTTCAAAAGCTTATCTTTTGCCTCTTGCACCTTTGTTGGGGAGTCGTATGCTCGCGCGAGCTAATTGAGGATCGTTTGGTAGTCTCAGGTTTGGGTGGATTTGGCTACTGCTAGCTAAGGAAGAACAAGGAACTGTGCTTGCGACTCTAAGTAAAGGTAGACGTAATAAAACTGCGCAGTGGAATTGCCAATTGCTTCGCCGTTGACAAAGACTTTGGCTTTAATTGAAGGCAGCCAAGTGTTTCACTTAGTGGTGTTGCTTCTAAATTTCTCTGGCTTTGAAAGGCATGGCTTTGGCCGTTGTTGCATTTGCGAACGAGAAGAGAGTATATTGACTTGTTGCTAAAGAGCTTGAACCTTTAATTGCAATTATTGGAGTTGTTAAGCTGGCGTGGCTATTATTGTAAAGAAAGTAATAAAAATAGAAGTAAGAATCAAAACAAAACGTAGCAGTGTATTATCAAGGCAAAACAAAAAACTAAGCAAAATCGTAACGTAATCGTAATCGTATCGTATCGTATTATATTATATCGTAATATATTACAGCGCTTAGCTAAGGAATTAATTCTAATATAACGATTTGACTTAGAAGAATTAATTGAAGAATTATAAAGGTGGCGCGAGTATAGCTTTTAAATACAAGTAACCCCTTGATTAGTAGCTTGAGGCTCTCAAGCTCACGTATGCGATTAGGTCGTTACAACTTTCTTGTATACGTCGTTAAACCAGTAAACAAGTGAGATCTTTTTAGTAATTATATATATCGTAAACTTAATACAAAACTTATTATATATTATATTATTTATATGTAATTGATTATACTTAAGCTTAGTTGCTTGTACTTAGTTGTGATTAAAGAAATGTTAATTTAAAGCCTTTAAAATATTAGCGGCTTTATTAAAGTCTTTAGCGAAGTTAAAGTTTATTTGTTAAAGAATAATAGTCTTAGCTTTTTCCTTAATATACTTAAAGTAAGCATATACTTGCGATTCACTAATAACAAAGTTGCTCGAGTACTTTTAAATAAAAAGCTTTATATTCATTTTTTAAGCGTTGTATTTAATTTCGCTTTTATAATTGCTAAAGAAAATACAAAAGTATTTGATTTTATTTGGCTTAATAATAGAAATAATAAAGTTCAACTTAGAAAGGTAATAACTGGTAGTTGGCTGAAGGTTCGTCGTAAGAGCACGCATTAATCGATCGATAAGAGAGAGAGTACGAGTCTCTTAACGAGGGTTATCGATGACATACTAAGTAAAGGCTTGTATAACAGCAACGGCGATAGCAAAGCTAACGAAGTTCTTAATCAGTTGATTTATCTTTGCTTATTAAGCGAAAATAAGACTCTTTATATTGGTAGGCTTTAACGGTGCGTCGAAGAAGTTTTGAGATTTAGTGTTGAAGTTCGAGTCGATTTTTAAAGCTATTAAATTTCTTTGTAAAAGTCTCGATTAAAGAAGTAAAAGTATTAGTAAATCTTAGTCGTAAAGAAGCACTTCTTTTTCTAAAGCTTCGCCGATGAAAGAGAAAAGTTAATAAAGCAAAGTAAAGAAGTATTTAAGGTTGTTAATTAATTTATTAATTAAATATATATTTCAAAACAAAAACGCGCGTTAAGTTGCAACAAAGCAAGTTAATCGTAAGCGAATATTCAGCTTTCTTTAAGACAATTTGCTACTAAAACAAAAAAGTACTTATTTATTAAATAAGCCAAGATATTAAGGCTTGTTATTAACTTGCTACGAAAGCAAGTCGATAAAGCGCAAAATTGAGTAAAATACAACACTTTATAGCGAAAAAGTGTTGGTCTTTTCTTATGTTACGATTAATAAGAAATTAATACGACGAATAAACTTTAACTTTGTATTTAGGCTTAATACTATGCTTAAAATCGAAAAGAAAAAACAAAAAGAAAAAGAAAGCTTTTTATAAGAAAAAACTTAAGTATAAATACATAAAGAACTCGCCTAATAAGGCTTAGCGTAATTAAACGCTATTCATATTAATATATCGCATACTTGCTTCTTAGTTTTCTTTATTAAGCTTAGCGCCGTTGCATAGCTAGCGATGCTACGAGCTTGTGTTGATTAAAATACGAGGCGCATTGTAAGTCGTAATAATAATTAATATTAAGATGTAAGTTTTTATTATAACTTAAGAGTTTTTTAAAAGCTTATTTGTTTTCAGTTTTTCGTTAATAATTAACTTAAATATTAATTTATTAAAAGCTTAATCTTTTTAATGCTTAAAATAATCGCTAGCTTAATAATCGGTCTTATTACAATAAAAGCAAGTATTAAAAGAAATATTCTTAAGTATAAAAGAAAATATAAGAAACTTAAGTTGGCAAAGTATAAGCAAGAAAGAAATCGTACGCTAACGAATATTCAACGATTATTTTAAAGTTAATGGTTTTTATGCGTGAAAAGCAAAGGTAAATAAAGTAAAACACTAATTATTCTTTTTTAAGATATTATAAGTATTTATAAAGTTAATATTATTAAAAAAAACTTAAGAAGCTTTGCAAGCAATAGTAGTAGCTTGTTCATTTGCTTATTCGATAGCGATGTTTCGTAACTCGCAATTTAAAACGATTAAAAACTCATTGAAAATCGTATAATCTTTAGTGAATTTATACTTCTTAGTACGAATATCATACTTAAGCTTATTCGAAACCTTTTCGCACATATTATTATATTAGTAAGTAAGTAAGATTTTTCTAATAATTGTATATATTATAAACTTTATATAAAAATTATTATTATAACATGTTTGTTATTTGCGAATATTATGTATATAAGCTCATCGATTAATATTAATTATGAAATAAAATCACAAAACAATTCGATTCTTTATAAGAATAAAAGCGTTATAAGTAATAATAAACTGTAAAATAAACTTTTTATATGAATTTAAGTATTACGATATGAAAGTCACGAGTTAGGGGGGCAAATGAATGTCGCATATGATGTCGCATATGCAACTTAGTAGGCCTAATCAAAACTAGCGCGCATTCTTTGATTTCTTCATGTATAAAGACAGGAACCAGAGCCAGCTACGCAGCTCTTCTTCCCTCGTCTTTTCTACTCGATACTTAGCGTAACCTTAGGTTCAAATATAAGAGACTTGAGACTGCGTTGCTTGCAATCAGCTGTCGTATTAACCTGAGGCTAGTCGTAACATTAAGCACGAAGCTTTATTACTTAAAAAACTACTTTATTTATATAAAACTTTTATTATACTTTTATTCTTTTTCGTTGATTATTAACTAAGTCGACTTTAATATAATCGCTAATTAATCAAGTCGATTATTATATAATTTTATTTTGACTTCTTTGTGCAGTTAAGCTGCCGAGTCTCAAAGTCAAAACACACGTGATTATAAAATTGTAACACTATCTCTCTTTTGTTCTTAGCGTATTTCTACGCTTAAGTATATCAAAGAAAATGTTGTAAATAGCTTACGATTATTTTCTTCTTTTATTATGCTTTTCTTTGTTTATTACGAACTAAAGAAATATTAAAAAATTAACGCTCTTTGAATTAATTACTTTAAAAACGAAATGTTCTTTTGTACTTATTATAAAAATGCTCAAGTTGCGCGATACTACGTAGTTATAAAGAATAGCGCAAAGTATTTCAAATGTACTTATTAAAGTAAATCGTACGATGTATTAAAAAAGAACAAAATGCCTTCGTTTTTAAACTAAGTATTTATTAATCATTAGCGGCAAAAGCTAAAATGAAAAAAAAAATGAAAATTATAATTAAGATTTTGCGCCTTTAAAAGTAAAAACGCTTTTTAATAACGCGAAAACAAGAAATATTACAACGAAGTTTTTTTATTCTTAATATTAATTCACAAGCCTTTGCGAAAATGTATTTTACTTAGAACCAAGAATTGAGCTAAAACTAAGAGATTATATTCTTACCAAACTAATATTAGTAAGGTTTCGTAATAAGTTTGATGGCTTTTCGAGTCTTATATATATTAGTTATCTTTGCGCTCTTTTTAATAAAATACAAATTTTACAACTCATACTTTAAACTTTATTATTATACTTGCATTGAAATATATTCACATATGCGGCGTAGTATATAAATTAATATTATATTAATACTAATTAGTAGCAAACCTATATTATTAATTTTATTATAAATAAAAAAAGTCTTAAGTTGTAAAATAAAATTAATAAGAAACTTTAAAGTACTTTATTATATTTTTAATAAAGCACTTATGTAAAAACTAGATTTAATGAGAATTAATTAAATTCTCCCTTGAGACTTGCTTTAATACTTGAATGTCACGATCTAGGGGGATCACGTGTGTCTTGGCCTTGAGGCTCGGCAGTTTCGCTGCACAAAGAAGCCAAGAATCATGAGGATCCTGAGAGCAGTTGAGGTCGCAAGAATCAAGTGATTCCTAAGAGCGTGGTTCTTAGAAGCCAATGGGCTTCCAAGACCCCATTTGCCCTATGAGTATTATATAAAGTAAATAACCTAACGATTAGTTAACTCTTAGATTATGCGACTAAGGTTACGTGATATGTTAGCTTACTAAATAAGTTGCAAGGACTTGCGCGCTTAGCGAGCTCGTTTTGCACGACTTGTAATCAAAACTAAGGTTTTATATAAATATAATAGTTTCTTAGGTAGTAAAGCTTTGTGCTTAAATTTATATAGTAAGTTTATCTTATAATTTACTATTGCTTGTAACGTTTTTATTTTTATAAATAATCAAATTGTTTTGTGACTTTACTTCATAGCTAATATCAACTCAATAAGCTTATACGCACAATACTCGCGAATAGCAAGAATATTACATTGAAGTACATTAAGAAAAACATAATAATATTAATACTTACTTTACGAAGATTATTAAGTTAATATACTTAAATTCAAAACTTTAAATTTTTTAAGAAATATATTTAAGAATTCATTAAATTACTTACAAAGTGCTTTTAATATAATAGCAAATACTTTAAATTACATAGCAAAGTCAGAATTAACTTTAAAATAATTAATAATACAACTACACTTGAGAAAACGTTAAATCTTAGTTCAACTTTTACAAAAAACGCAATAATATACTTGCGAAAGTTTTGTAAAGCCTTTTGCAATAATTACCTTAAGAGAGAATTTCTTTTCTAAGACTTTTAAGAGTATTTTAAAAGTTAAATAATAAATAAGTTTAAGTTAATTAAGGTTATAAAACGCATATGCCTTAAAAACAACTTACAAGCTTTTAATATGTTTTTAAAATAAGAAAAGAAAATAAAAATAGCAAATGCTTTAGCAAAAGTAATGCAAACTAAGAAGAATATGTAATCAAAAGACTAAGTGAAAATGCAAATTCAAAACTACTTTAAATTAATACCAAATAATATTCGCAACTTACTTTCTTGCTTTTTACTACTAATCTTAGTAACACTTTAAAATATTTAATTCTTAATGTTTTTATAACACTAGCTAAAAGTGATTATTTATTTTGTAAAGAAAAACACTTTTTTAAAAGAAGCAAAAATAAAGCTTATAAAAACAATTTGATTATTAAAATCATTAAGAATTTTCTCTACTAAGAGAAATAAAGTCAAGGATTTATATAATGTTAATACGCAAGAAACTGCTTATGCCGAGGTTCTTTAGAAGTAAGTCTAAGGCGATACAAACTTATTACGAACTTTATTTGAAAAAATATACATATATACATAAATTATCTTTAGCACTTTTTAAAAGAATCAAACTTTACAATTATATTATACTTTTAACTAATTGTTTTACTACACTTTAATGTATTTAATATATTAAACAAGCGTTTAGTGCTTTCTTACTAATATTACACTAATACTAATTAATAATTTACTTTGTATTACAAATAACAAAGTCTTATATTACGATATAAAAGTCACGAGTTAAAGTGGCAATTGAATATCGCATATAATATCGCATATAATGTCGCATATGCGACTTAGTGGGCCTAATTAAAACTAGCGCGTATTCTTTAATTTCTTCATATATAAAAATAAAAATCAAATCCAGCTACGCAGTTCTTTTTTCTTTGTCTTTTTTACTTAATACTTAGCGTAACCTTAGGTTCAAATACAAAAGACTTAAAACTGCGTTGCTTGCAATTAGTTATTGTATTAACCTAAGGCTAATCGTAACATTAGAAAAGACTTTTTTTCTTGTTGTTGCAAAGCGTAATATCAACTCAATTAATTACTCTTGTGTTGTTGCTTGTAGCATACAATCAACTAATTGCCTTATTTACTTAGTAAATGCCTTTTAATTAAATCGTTAATTAAAATGTCTTTAAAACAAGCCAAAAAACTCCTTGTATTATCGCTATCGTTTTAGCGCGTTATTGCTTTATTATTTGCTAACACGAATGCCAAATTACAAAATCATATATTAAATTAACAATTATTATCTTCACTACTCTTGTCTTTTTCTCGTTAACGAAGTTTTAGAAAAAAAAGCATTTTTTTGCAATTAAGCTTTACTAATACTTTTACACCTTTAATTAAAACTCTTACAAAAAAGTTCAATTTCAACTTTAAAACCAAACCTTAGCGCATTTTTAACGCATTGCTAAAGTTTATTATTATTATAAAAAACCTTATTTTCGCTTAGCAAGCAAAGATAAATTAACTAATTAAAAACTTTATTAAATTTACCGTTGTCGTAGTTATTACACAAGTCTTCACTCAATATGCTATTAATAACTCTTATTAAAAGACTCGCACTTTTTTCTCTTCTCACGATTAATTAGTGCGTGCTTTTACGACAAACTTTTAGTCAATCGTCGGCTATTACTTTCCTTGCATTAATCTTTTTATTGCTTTTATTAATGCTAACAAAGTTAAGTATTCTTGCTTCGCTTTTATCGATTATAAAAAAGATATTAAATACAACGCTTGAAAAATGAGTATAAAGCTTTTCTTAAAGAAGTATTTTGGAAATTTTTACTTTAGTAAAGCTTAAGTTAATACTTACTTTAAGTGCACTAAAAAAGAAGCTAAGACTATTATTTTTTAGCATATGAACTTTAACTTCGTTAGTGTTTTTAATAGCGCCGCTAATATATTAAAAGCTTTAAACTAGTAATTTTTTTAATCACAATTGAATATAAGCTGCTTATGCGAAATACAATCGCTTTATTATAAGCATTATAACATACAATAAGTTTCGTATTAAGTTCATTAACTACGCTACTATTAGAAAGATTGCATATAATCGCTAATTTAAAAACGTATACGAAAAAGTCTTAATTGACTTAAAGCGTGATCTTTGCATTAAGAAGTACAAAATAAAGAGAAACTACGCCACTTTAAACAAATTTCTTGCTATTGCTAATTAAAAATCTTGCAATATTATCGCCGAAGAAAGCTTGATTATTCGCAAGCAAGTAGTCTTCGTTATTACGTTTAAGCTCTTTTGAAAACAATTGTTTAGCATTTTGAAGAAAAATAGCAAGCATTGAATTTCTTTTTGCTTTTCTTTTTTTGCTACTATGCTTTATTAATCAACTTTGCTAGCTCTTCGCTTAGCAACTCTTATTATTTTGCTAATTAGCACTTTGTATTTGAAATACAAAAGCTTCGACCACTAAGTTGCCGATTGTTTCGTTGCTTGCAAATAAAAGAAGCTAAGTTAAAAAATCATTGCTATTATAATTGAAAACGATTTCTCTTTAAATAAGCTGTTAAAAAACTACTAAGTCATGGTAAAAACTTATTACGACTAGCCTTAGGTTAATACGACAATTGATTGCAAGCAACGCAATTTCAAGTCTCTTGTATTTGAATCTAAGATTACGCTAAGTATTAAGTAAAAAAAACAAGAAAAAAAAAGTTGCGTAACTAACTTTGATTTTTATCTTTATACATGAAGAAATTAAAGAATGCGCGCTAGTTCTGATTAAGCCCACTAGGTCGCATATGCGATATTATATGCGATATTATATGCGATATTTAATTGCTATCTTAACTCGTGACTTTTATATCGTAATAAAACTCGTACTACGACATAAGCTATGATATGTGAAAAAACTTAAGTTTTAACTTTCGCTTTCTTATTAAAGAAAAGCAATTTCTAATTAAAATTAAACTAATTAGAAATGAAAATTATATTAACTTAATTGCATATATTAATAATAAAGCATATATTTTTGAAATTATTTGTATAATAATAGCTTTTCAACTTTTTAAGCTCTTTAATATTTCTTTCCTTATACTTTCTATACTTATTATACCTACGAGTTATAACGGCAAGCTCGAAGCCTCAATTACATCGGCGATTCTCTTAACAATAATAATTAATCGCTAATGAATTAATTTTCCTTTTTTAGTTACGAACTTAAAGAGCATTAACGTTTTAATTAAATGTGACAATCTTAGTGCTAACGTCACGTGTTTAGGGGCTAGTGTTTCAGCTTTGAAAATATAAGAATTAGCAACGACTATTCTTCTTTTGTATTTATTATTTTAAGAATAAAAGTATTATCTTAATATTACTTATTTAAAGTGTAATTATTATATTACAATAAATTCTTAGTTAAAACTAAGTACTTCAAGTTTTAAGTTTATGCTTATGTTTTGCTTTAAACTACGTTTTACGTTTTACGCTTTTACAATTACTACGATTAAGCTTATTAAGCTTATTTAAAATTATACGCATACGTTTTTTTATTACTTTTCTTTTTACTCTTAGCTAATAAATCAACTTCAAATTCAAGCTACTTTTGCAAACTTGCAAGTAAAACTACAGCGCTAGCGTAACGAAATTACCTTTCTTTAATTAATGATTTTAAGAGCACTTACGAAGCCTAAACCTTTTCTCTTAAACCTTAAAAAGTTCAATGAATAATGTTGATTCACAGGCCCCTGCAAGAACGTACTTTCTCTAGGACCAAGGATTGGGCTGGGACCAAGAGGTCATATCCCTGCCAGGCTGGTATTGGTGAGAGTTCGTACTGGGTTCAGTGGCTTTCCAAGCCTCTATATATACTAGCTATTCTCACGCTCTCTTTAATAAAACATAGATTTTATAACCCATACTTTAAACTTTGTTATTATACTTGCATTGGAATATATTTACACATGCAGTGTAGTACATGAACTGATACTGCATTAATACTAATTAGTAGCAAGCTTGTATTGTTAATCTTATTACAAATAAAAAAGGTCTTAAGCTGTAAAGTGAAATTAATAACAAACTTTGAAGTACTTTATTGTATCTTTAATAAGGCACTTGTGTAAAGGCCAGATTTAACGAGATTAATTAAAATCTTCTTTTGAAACTCGCTCTAATACTTAAAGCATATTAAGAAAGCTATAATAATATTAATATTTACTTTACGAAGATTGTTAAGTTAATATACTTAAATTCAAAACTTTAAATCTTTTGAAAAACATATTTAAGAATTAACCAAATCACATACAAATAGTATTTAACACAATAGTAAATACTTTAAATCGCACGTAAAAGCTAAAATTAACTTTAAAAACAATTAATAATACAACTACACCTAAGGAAACGTTAAATCTTAGTTTAACCTTTATAAGAAACATAATAACATACTCACGAAGGTTTCGTGAGGCCTTTTGTAATAACCATCTTAAGAAAGAATTTCTTTTTTAGGACTTTTGAGAGTATTTTAAGAGTTAAATAAAAAACAACTTTAAAATAATTAAAATTACGAAACGTATATGCCTTAAAAACAACTTATAAGCATTAAGTGTGTTTGTACAATAAGCAAGGAAAACGAGAATAGCAAATGCTTTAGTAAAGGCAATGCAAGCTAAGAAGAATATGTGGCTAAAAGACTAAGTAAAAATATAAATCTAAAACTACCTTAAATTAATATCAAATGATATTCGCGACTTACTTTTTTGCTTACCACTACTAATTTTACTAATACTTTAAAATATTTGATCCTTAATATCTTCATAATATTAGCTAAAGGTGGCTATTTATTTTATAAAGAAAAATACTTTTTTAAAAGAAGCAAAAACAAAGCTTATGAAAACAATTTAGCTATTGAAATTACTAAGAACTTTCTCTACTAAGGGAAATAAGGCTAAGGATTTATATAGTATAACCTCACTTATGATTTTAAAGAAGAAATTCTTATTTACTTTTAAGAGAGATTTTCTTAGTAATTTCTACTCGTGGAGATTAAATAACTATGTGCTATCAAATCCTACTTTAACATTAGCAGTATACTTATAAGACGAGTCATTATTACTATTTGAAGGTCTTGAAACTACCAAACTACATACAAAGCCAACTTGACGATTATAATATGTTATATATTTATTAACCTTAAACTAAGCAAAATTATTAGTAAATCTTATTAAAATATACACTAAGAAGCTTTAGTACAGTGAAAGCAAGAATTACTTAGATGAGAAACTTCACATTTTCGCCGACTTATGTTAGTGAGTATTAGTTGAAATTATAGTTTGGAATTAAGCTTTTTTATTAGTACTATGAAATAAAGCCAGTTTTTATTACTATTAATATCTTTAAAACAAAAGATACTTATTTAATAAGCTTATTAAGGCAACTTGCGGTCATTTTGAGACTAAGGAAAAAGCTAATAAGTTCTTTAGCTGGTGGTTTAGTGTGACTTTTTTATTGTTTTAAGAAAAGCCTTATTAAAAAGAAAAGTTGCTATTAACTTAGTTAGAGAACTTTAAGAAAGAGCTGCAAAGCATTTAGTTAGGCCTAAAGAATAACAACATGC
The DNA here is from genome assembly GCA_017366145.1 of Cadophora sp. M221. Classification (NCBI taxonomy): domain Eukaryota; kingdom Fungi; phylum Ascomycota; class Leotiomycetes; order Helotiales; family Ploettnerulaceae; genus Cadophora; species Cadophora sp. M221. The sequence goes on from JAFJYG010000427.1 coordinate 11,947, forward strand.
GGAATAATAAAACGCTTCGTAACAAGCTTATGCAAGAAGTATTAAAAAACTCACTTTTTAATATAACTTTATTTAAGGCAATTTTTACTTTCTTTACATTAATAAATAATCTTTAAGTTACTATTAGTATTAAAACTACTTATGAGTTGAAATTGCAAAGGCATACTAAATTTAATTCAAATCGCTATTAGTCTTATGCCACTAAAGAAGTAGTACACTACTTTAATTGCAAAATAAATTTTTTAAATGAAAACAAGCGTAGAAACAAATTTCAGCCTAAGCCAAGCTACACAAGCTATATCATTTATAAGAAAACTAATTACTATAATAGTTATTACTTTAAGAAGAAATAAACAATATTCAAGGCTAAGTACTTTGTAGCGCGCAAGGCCAAAGAAATAAAAGCCACGAATAAGACCTTCAAAAGCTACTTAGCTTATGCTAAGAAAGTAAACCCTCACTTAAACTAAAACTGAACTACATTTGAACATCATTTGAAAGGTTATAAAAATATGAATTTAAACACTTTAACAAATATTAAGGGCTTATTGTTACGGCTGGCCAGAGGTTAATACGGCGAGGTGACTCAAGCTTTGTATTTGGGCCTAAGGCTACGCTCAAAATTGAGAAGAAAAGACAAGAAGGAAAAGAAAGCTCTTCGTAAGAAAGGGCTCAAGTATATATACATGAAGGACTCTCCTAATGGGGCCTAGCGTAGTCGAGTGCCATTCACGTCAACATATCGCAGGCTCGCCACTTAGTTTTCCCTATTGGGCTTAGCGCCGCCGCATAGCTAGCGATGCTACGAGCCAGTGTTGGTTAAAATACAAGGCGCATCGTAGGTCGTAACATTACCCTCTCCTCTCAAAAAATTGCGTTCGCGCAGTTGTAGCCATAATTGTGTTGTTTTTTAAGTCGTTATAGTCGTTGACCCCGGTGTTGTAAGTCTCTAGCCACTTTAGGAGAGCTCTTGGCGAGCCTTTGGTGTTAGGATACTTGAGGTAGAATCGTTTAATCATATGTAAAGCTATCATAGCATTCAAGCATAGGTACCACTTCAAATCTTTATTAGCGCCTAGCCACTTAATGCAATAAAATAGCTTATTTCGCATAACCTTAGAGCCAAGGATGCCTTCAATTTCTCACTTATTTTGCTTAGGCAATAATTAAATAGGTGTCGGCGTAGCTCTAGCTTGTTCCGGCAAGGGGTTGTTAATGTACTTGCGAAGCAAGTGCGAGTGGAAAACGGGGTAAATCAACTAGTCCTCTGGTAGCTCGACTCTTCAGCTCTTTTTTTTCTTAGCGATTACCTTGACAAGGCCGTACCACTTATCGAACAACTTTCTTAAAGGTTGGTTAATATTTTAGTTTTAAGTATTAATTAGCATTAAGTCGCTAACGTTTCAATTAATAGCGCATTGCTTATAATTCGCTAGTTGTTTTATTTTCTTTTGCTAATTCTTTAAGAACAATTAAGCGACTTTTATAACCTTCTTTATTCGCAAGGCTACTTATAAAGCTTTCTTGTGATTAAGTTTCTTTATTGCTATGGCTGGCGACTTTAAGTTAACTAGGTCTCAAGAAGTTCTTGGCTTAATGCTATTAAGTAACTAAAAAGAAAATAAGCGGCTTAAGAACTTGTGCGATAATATTAGTTAAGTAATATTTATAATTAGCAAGAGATCGCTTTAATTATCTTGGTAGTAGTAGCAAAAGGAATAAAGCCGCTGCTTAATATATTGATTTGTTACCTCCGTTTGGCTATTGGCGTTTGAGTTATACGCCGTTATTAGCTTTACCTTAGTCTCGAGAATACAATAGTACTTCTTTTAAAAGAAGAAGATAAACTGAGGCCCTCGATTTGAGATAATAAAGTCTGGTATACTAAAGTGTTAAGTCCAATAAACAAGAAAGAAAATAGTCATGCCTTTAGTTGTAATTGTATTATTATAAAGTATTAAAACTAGTTTCTTAAATAAGCAATTAATAATAATCATAGCGAAGTTGTAGCTGTGCTTGTTTATTAGTAGCTTCGTGAAGTTCATCGTGAGGTGTTGATATAGCCAAGCAAGAATTGATAAGAAGTATAAGAAGCTAAGGGTCTTATTTCTACGAGCTTTTTATCGAGAGCAACTACAATTTGCTACGTACCAAGCTATGTTTATAGTAAGGCTATTTCAATGATATTTGCGATTTAGCAATGCCTTCATTTTTCCAATCCTCGTATACGCTACTAAAGGTTGGGAATATACATGGCGAATAAGTGTCGTGCAAAGCTCTAGCGGTTCTAAGGGCACTTTTAAGCGGCCTTGAAAAAGCAACTTGTCGTTTGCTAGCTTGTAATCTAGCGACTGCTTCTTGGCTTTCTATCGAAGAAGCTTCAGCGAAGGCGAGGTTTTATTAGCTAAGAGCACTTGATTAATAACGTCGTATTTCGCAATGTCGTACGCCATCATAAAGTTAGGGTCTAGCTCCTTCGCGATTGGCGTCTCTAGGTCGATTAGTACTTTTATATTCAACTCTGGTTTTGGCTTTAGCTCGTCACGTGTCTCAGCATCGCGATCTGGGATCATGGCGTCTACAAGTGCTAAGGGTATTGTTTCTACGACTTTGATATAAGCGTTCATGAGATCAATGGCAAAGAGCTAAAGGTCGCTGGCGACTCGCGGGTTAATTTTATCGATTGGAATCAATTATTAACTGCAAATGGCTCGCTTGCGTGCTTTCGTAGTCGTAAGGTTTTAATCCCGTTGAAACAAGGTATTAATTAAAGTATTAATTGTTTTAATACAATATATAATTGTTAGTACGCAAGGAATTGCTTGTGCCGAGGTTCTTTAAAAGTAAGCCTGAGGCGATACGAACCTGTTTCAAACCTCCTTCGAAGGGGTATATATGTATATATAAACCACCTTTAGTACTTCTTAGAAAAGCCAGACTTTACAACTATATTATACTTTTAACTAATTATCTCACTGCATTTGCGTATTTAATATATTAATAAACGCTTAGTGCTTTTTTATCGATACTGTATTAACACTAATTAGTAGTTTACTTTGTACCACAAATAGTAAGGTCTCAAACTAAAAAGTTACTCTCTAAACAAAATCGCAAGATAACTTAATTGCTATCTCTTGTAAGGCTCCTCTTAGCCGTACTTGTACACGTACGACAAACTTGAGCAATCTTGAAAAACTATTACTTTACTTCTCAAGAGATTATACGAAAATTTCTAGCGTTTATTACGCAATAATAAGACCTTAAAATTACCCCGAGTTAACCCTAATATTATGTCAACTTCAAGAAACTAACCGAAATCAACTCTCGAATTAGGAAGAAATAATACTCAACTACCAGTTTGAGACAAAGTAAGTAATAAGCTTAACGAACTAAGCCAAGAACTTTCAACGAAAATAGTAGCTAAGCTAAAAGCGTTTATTAAATAATTCTTAAATGTTTATTGTAATATAAGAAATAAAAACACGGTGTTTATTAACTTTTAGAACTTTTTCCAAAAATGAATAATAAGCACTTTCGCCAAACTTAGCAACGAAGTGCAAAGCAAGCTTCGCAACGAACTCAAGTGAAGCGGGGTTTTTGTATACAAAGAAAGAGGAAAGTTTATGATTAAGGTACTCTTTATTGTGTTAGCATAAAAAGAGAATATTTAGTCAAATAAGCAATTGAAACTTTAATATTAAACCGCCTTTAGAACAAATTTGATTTTCTCTTGAAAAGTACAACTTAAAACTCTACGCATAAGCACCAACTCACAAATTCGTTTTACGCTTAATGATTAAACGCCTTCGCTACCTTCAAGTGTTTTAGCACTAAGAGTAGTAGTTTGAAACTACGCTAAATTAGACTTGCGTTGGCTAAAAGTCTCTTTTACGAGAATTAACTTTTTAAAATTAGAAATTAACCTTGGTAATGAAAACTTGTATAATGCGAATTTACCAAGGCATCGCTTAATCTTACTACTAGTGTTAATTAAACGAGAAAGCGCGTATACACCAAACCAAGAGTTCGTTGTCTTTGCACCACTATAAAGAGAGACTAATAACCTATTGCTAAACCCAACTCTTATTCTCCTGGTTCAATCGAGAGATGCCTTGCTTTTGTTATTTTTAACTTGAACTATTATCAAATTATATTTAGTGCCAAATTAAACGGGACTACAACTTAAGCCAATATAACCCTTGTGGTTTTTGTAAAGTTTATTATCGCTAAAGTAGTTTAAGGCACTAACTATTCTTGCGAAGTTGTATAGTAAGAAACTTATGTATAATAAAAAGAGAAATTACTTAGATAAGAAGCTTTACATCTTTGCAAAGCTTTATTAAAAAGCCAGCTTAGACTTCTTTATTTAAAATAAGGCATATTTAACTATGCTTCGAAACGAAGCGGCTTTGTACTACTATTAGTACCTTCAAAATAAGCTTTTCTTGTTTAATAAGCTTGTTGAGGCTACTTGTGCTTATTTTAAGATGAAGAAATATGCGACTAGGTTCCTAGGCCGTTAGTTTACTTTAATGTTTGCAATATTTAAAATGAAACCACACTAAAAAGAGAAATTAGTTTTAGTACAACTTAAGAGGTATACTAAAAAGCTTCAAAGTATACAACTTGGCTTAAAGAACGATAATATGCGAAACGACAAGATTTTGCGTGATAAGCTATTATAAAATGTTTCCGATAATCTACTCTTTAAAATAGTGCTTTTTAAGGCCCTTGCAACTTTTCCTACTTTCATAAATAGCTTATGTTTTGCGGCTGAAGTAAAATCAACTTATGATTCGAGATTATAATACCATGATATTGCTTTGTATTATTACTAAGCTTATATAATAAAAGATAACAATTGTGCGTATTATTTTAATAAGAAAATAAAGTTCTCTTATGGCAATAAGCGTAGAGACTTTTTTAAGGCTAAGGCAAGCTATTCAAGGTGCATTGTGTGCTAAAAGAAGAATTGCTATAGTAGTCGCCATTTTAAAGATAAAAGAGAAGCTTTTAAAGCTCGCTACTTTGCGAATCGTAAAGCAAAAGAAATTAAGCCAATGAATAAATTATTTAAGGCTTACATAGCGTACGTAAAAGGAAACAAACTAAAAATAAATTAAAACTGGATTTATATTAAGAATATATTTGATAATAATAATAATAACACTTTATTAAATAATAGTTAATTTATACATAATAGCAATAATAAAGGCAATATAAGATTTGCGCATTTTACAATTGTATTTACAGCAAGTAGTGCTAAGTACAACGCACGAGAAGTCCTAAGGTAGCTTGAAGAACGCAAAGCTTATTATGTTTTAGCGTTAATAGTTAAATTACTTTTATTTAACGCCTTTACTATATAATAAACCAATTGATTTTTTCAAGGCCTGCTAATTAATACTAGCGCATTGAATTGCAATACAAGAGGCCTTAATTAACTTAAGGTCTTATAACGAATTCAAAATGTAAGGCTTAATACTACTCATTTGAGCTAAAGTTGGATTACATTTGAAGCCAGTTTGAGATCTTCGCTTAGTATAATAATTATTAAAACACTTGCAAGACTCATGGAATTTACTATTGTAAATGCAAATATATTATTTTTAGTGTGCTTACAATAGCTTAACTAGCTAAATGCACACTATAACAACTTGCGCAATGTATTAATTTAAGGAAATAAGAAGCACTTAATTGTGCGCAAGAAGAGGCACTTATAGCTTCTCTTAAACAAAACCGACCGACTATTGAAACTTTTTACTACTATAATTAATTTATGCCACCTTATGAAAACGAAGATTCGACGCCTTTATAAACAATTTAAACACCCTTTGGTGCGGCGTTTATAGCACCTATTAAATTAAGCTAGTTATAAATCTAATTCTAATGTTATAAAGCGAGTTAAAGAGATATATAAGCATTGCCAGTTATATGCAAATACTTCTTATTGCTTTAGATTTAAATTGCAAAATAATATTAACTTTAATTACATAATCTACGTTAATATTGCGCAGTTTAAAGAGAGGTATGCTTTTTATATTATTAATAAAGCTACCGGCTTTAGTGCGGCGAAGTTTCTTTGAAAAGCTCTCGATTTGGCTATGTTTTGAGAGGTATTTAATACCTTTAAGTTCGTATGAATAAATACTTATATTAGGTTACTTAACTTCACTATTTATAATTACGAAACTAATTTTAATTTTAAGGAGTTTTGAAGCTTGCTGCGATTAATAAAAAGTACGCCTAAACTTGTTCTTATGAAGGCTTATTATTTAATTGGCAAAGTGAAGAAATATTATTATTTACTTTATTAAGCGTATGAAATTATTACTTTTAAGTAATTAAGCTTATAAGACGATATGCGACTTCAAATGGCTATTAAATTAATGAATAACATAATAAAACTTAATAAGTTAATTTCAACGTTGCTAGTCTTTGGCGCATACCTTAAAATTACAAAAATGAACCCATCAAATCCATTCGTTAAGTAGCGCGCTATTGCTATTAAAAAGACTATGCGAGAAGTACGTAAAATTCACACTACTTATAAAGTTAATGATGCGCTTGCAACCCGAAACGGCCTTGGAATAATTTATATTTATGACTTGCGACTTAATAATTAAGTCTTGGTTTAGAGGAAAAAAAAGGGCTAAAAAGGCCCTTATTAATTTCTAAGTATAATAAGAAAGTTGTGCTTAATTTAAATAAACTATAAAACATATACATTTTAATTAATATTAATATGTTTATTTAAAATAAATAATTTTAATTAAAAAGAAAACTTCTCAAAGGATTTTATTAATTTTACTTTTGATTTGGGATTACTATAAAACTAACCTTAGTTAGCCTTTAAATTGGCACTAAAATAGGCCTAATTTAAATTAGCTGTGGAAATCTCATTTGCAAAACTTATTTCTAGTATTTTTACTTTTACTAACGAAGAGCTAGATGCTTTCTTATATGTTTTTATTAATAATTAAAACAAGACGTATATAATTTTAAAAGCCAAAGCTTTTTTGATAAAAAAAAAGTAGTAAAATTATAATATTTTTTTTAAGTTGCGATTTAAGAGCAAGATTACCACGAAAGGGCTACCCTTTAAGAAGTCTCGCCAAATTAAGTACAAAGCTCTTATGACTCGAGGGGTATTTGTTCTAATTTATAAAAGCGACTCCAAAATTAAAGGCTATTAAATCTTTAAGTTTAAAATGATAAACAAAGTTAAAGGCAAGGAAATATTAACTTTATATAAGAAATTAAAACTAGTAATTTAATGCTTTAATAATAAGAAAAAGCAAGAAATCTTAACTTAGTTTCTAATAATTTAAAGGTTAAGCTAGTAATTACTTATTCTTTTGGCCGCAGCCGTTACACATTTGAATTACTCTTAAAGTGAATTCGAATTAAGATTAGTAATCCGGAATATCACTTAAGCCTATGTATAAGCAGTCACTTAACTCTTACAAGGTATATTTGCATAACTACTAAAGAAATTGCAAACAAATTTGCTAAAGGCATTATATTTATAATTATGCTTTCACTATATAATATACTAAAGTTAAGAAACTATTAGTTTAATACATATTATAAGCATTATGTGAAGAAACTACAAATGAAAACTTTTACTTACGACTTTTACTTGCTAATTACAACTAAAAATAACTAAGAGTTTAAAATAATAAAAATGCAAACTAATAATACGTTAATTTTTAGAAACAACGACTTTTTGGCCTAAGAGTAGTAGTATATTACTAATGCCAAATTTCTAACTAAGTTGATATAAGTTCTTAATGCCTTCAAACTTCTTACGTTTAATGAGTGTATTATTACTAAGAACAAAAATGACTTGTATATGTTGCAAAAGGGATAAGAAACGCGCCTAAGGCTAATTAACGTTGCCAAAAACGATTATAAGAAGACCTATATGAAATAACGCGCTTGTGGAGCTTATATTGCGACTATTTATTAGCCAAAAGTCGCATTTAATCTTTTCGTGGTAGCTTAATATTAAGACCTTATGGCGAAAGAGGTTAAGGCTTTTAATTTACGCATTCAATGGCAAATAAATAACCCTTAAAAGGGACTACGATATATTCTAATTAATCTTTGTAATACTAAGGTTTACGTTTTTATAAATAAATTCTTTGCTAATAATAAAAACTTAAGTTCTTAAATTGATTTTGTAATTATTATTGAAACCAAAATGAAAAGAATTTGAAGAGAACTTAGAAGCAAATTAAAGGGTACGAAATTTAATCTTCATAGTAACATTGTTTATATTAGCTTAATAAAATATAAGAGAGTTACTAAAGCCATACTTGCTTTGGAATTGTACGCTATAGTAGTTAGCGTAGATATATTGATTTTTATAGTAATAATTGTTAATTAAGTTACTAATAAGCTAAGTATTTCTCAGCTGCTAATTGTTGTTTATATAAACTTGCTTTTGTTGTAAAAGTGCATTATTAAGCTTAGTACTACTAAAAAAAAACATTTGATAATTAATATAATGTTAATTTGCTAATTATACAAATGATAAAAGCTTACGAAGATGCAATAAATTAATAGGAATTAAAACCTAGTGAACGCTATAATAAAAAGCAACTTAAATAAGGCTTTTTAATAGCTAATTAACACAAATCACTTAACGATTGAAATAAAAAATTAAGTTTAATAACCTATTGCAAACGATTTGAATTAGTAATAAAGGGGTATTAAGCTTTTAAGTTCTTTTCTTATGTTTTTGTACTTATTATTTTACACTTATTTTACTACTTTTCTTTATTTTTATTTAAAAAACAAAAAAATAAGAAAGCAATTGAATTTTCTTAAAAATTACCTTTTGATTTAAGGCACTATTATATTTCCTTAGGAGAGACTATATAAATTAGTAAGAGTAGGCTTTTTATTTGGTGAGCCAGGCTTAGTACTTTCTTTATCTTTCCTCGCGCCATAATGACGTCTCTTCACCGCAAAAGCAAGACCATTACCAGCACCATTAGCAAGAGCCTTATGCTTAGCATCACCACGATGGTCTAAACAACTAATAATTGCTGCAATTTTGCTAGTTTTGAAGACTAGTTCTTGCAAAGTCAAATTAGTTACGGTGGAGTTTTTAATACGAATTAGAAGAGTACTTACCACCTAATTTTTCGCCAATTAATGGATTTTATTTCGCAAGGCCCAAGTCTTCTTTAGCAAAGCCAAAGCCAGCGCATCCCTAGTTTTTAGTGCTTTCGCCGAAGCAATCAACAAAATCGCAGTTATCTTCTTTGCGATAGTAAAAACGGCAGCAAGCTTAACGACGTTTTTACCCTCGTTAGGGACGGCATAAATAGCTGCATTTAAGGCAGTAAACTCTAAGCCAACGAACTAAGATAACTACATACAAATTAACTACGATATATATATAAACCTAGTTTAGTATTGCAACTAAAATATAAAAAAAGTAAAAGTTAAAGAGATATTAGTTTTTCTTATAAGAAAGCACGGCCTCTTTTGCATAGCGCAATAGTTGCATTTCTTTGAATTAGAATTATTAAAGTTATATTCGTGAGATAAGTTAGTACTTAAAGCCTAAATACACCGCACGTAGTACACTTAGTACGCAGCCTTAAGGGCGCCAAAAGAAGTTGAAATAAGTATTATTTAATTATTAGCTTATTATTACTACACCAAAATAACTCTAAGTTAATTTTCTTACTTTTAATTGCTATTATTATGATTATTATTTTGTAAGACTATTAGCAAAATCTTAATAAAGTAAATTTAGTATACTTATAGTATTAAAGAGAAGAGGTTATTAAGAAAGAAATAATTTTTTGAGGAGATCTTTGATTATATATAAGTGGTTTAATAATAGCAAATACTTTAAGTAAGCAATTCCCAATTTAGCGAGACTCGCAATCAGCTCGCTTAGCTACTATTGTTCACCAACGGCCTTGGAATATTGTTTCGCCGCACTTTTAAACTACTTACGAAACTAAACCAAAGTCTTTTTATTTGCTTAGGTAGTTAAGAGTTTTGCAATTATTTAGTTTTTTATTACTTTAACGTTTCTTTACGCTTTTTTATTTAATAGCTTTTTTCTTAGTATATTACGTTTTTTACCTATGCTAGTGTTACTTCTCTTTTTGCGTACTTTTTATAACTATTGAAAAAGTATGTTTTTCCAAAGAAAGTATTGCTAGTGTTGATACGCAAAGAATTGCTTGTACTAAAGTTCTTTAAAAGTATTGCTAGTGTTGATACGCAAAGAATTGCTTGTACTAAAGTTCTTTAAAAGTAAGCCTAAAGCAATACGAACTTATCTTGAACCTCCTTTAAAGAGGTATACATGTATATATAAATCACCTTTAGTACTTCTTAAAAGAGTCAAACTTTACAATTATATTATACTTTTAATTAACTATCTTACTACACTTGCGTATTTAATATATCAACGAACGCTCGATGCTTTCTTACTAGTACTACACCAACAATAATCATGAAATAAAAGTTCGCAAAGAACTTGGCTCATTAAGCTTGCTTAGTTGTAAGGTTCTTAGTAGTTATAAAGTACTTTAAGGCTTGGTGATTTATGTAAATAATTTTTTTTTTAGGTACCTAAAAGCTTCGAGTAATATTACTTAAATAACTAAAAAATCGCTGATATCTTTTTATTGTAAATTAGGTAGTTAAGCTTGGGGTTCATTATAGTCTTAGAAAAGTATTTTATAAGGTGAAAAGTGTCGTTCTCTTGAAGTTGAGATAAAATCTCAGCGACGACTTCATTAGAAGAGTTGGTTTCTAGCCGTGTTTATTTAGTAGAGTTGTAATGGCGAAGAATTGGCGTAAATTGAAGAGCTTTTCAAAGAGTCTCTTAGGCGTTTTTACAAGCGTTGTCGAAAACAAAGGAAATATCCTTTCCAGTGAGTATCGTAAAAGGTTGTGTAATGCAATTGTAATCTTTAATAAATTAGTAATAAAAGTTACAAAAGCCAAGGTAGCTTTATATACCTTGTATATTATTAATATATCACTAGTTCTTAATTACACTAATCTTCTTTAGATTTACTTCTACGCTATTAACTTTAATAATAAATCTTAAGAACTTAATTTTTTGCATACTAAATTCAAACTTCTTAATATTAGCTTAAAGTTTATATGCTTATAATATTATTATAATCTTCTTAATATGAATCTTATGTTTCTTCAAAGTGAATAAATATATAAAAATATTATTTATGTAAGCCGCGCAAAAGTCGTCGAGGTGCTTTATAAGAATATCGTTGATAAATCGCTGAAAAGTCGTCAAACTATTAGTAAGACCAAAGGGAAGAACCTTGTACTTGTACGTGTTATATCAAGTGCGAAAAATCGTATAATCTTTGCTCTCAAGGGACATGCAAATACAATGAAAAGCTTGCTAAATATCAAGCTTTGTAAAAACCTTTATCTTACAAATATGTGCTATTATCTTATTAATTAAAGAAATTAAGTACAAGTTCTTCTTTAACAAGGCATTTAGCTTTCAGTAGTCGACACATAGCCAGAAATTGTCATTAGCTTTCTTAACGAAGAAAATGAGAGTCGCATATAGTGCGCCAAAGAGCTCAATAAAACCTTTATGTAAGTTGTTAATAATGTACCGCTTGGTCTTTAATAGTTGCTCTTTAATTATGCGCCGAAGAGGTTCAAAGAACAAGTTGTTCTCCTTAGTAAGCTTAATCTAGTGGTCTACGCCTTGGCGATGCGCTGATAGCTCGTTAGAGACTCGCCGAGAAAAGAGAAGAGTATACTCTTAATACTCTGCTAAGAGCTTCTTACTTACTAGCTTATTATCTTGCGCGTACTTAGCCTTTAAGGCCTTCTTTGGGGTCAAGTCTTTATTCATTAATGCAAGTTTAATACTTAATTAGTCTAAGGTTTCTCGCTAGTAATAAGTTAGCTTTTAGTTAATCTTATATACTAATATTACGAAGGTTTTCATCTTATTTCTTTTAAATTTCCTAAGTCGAAGATACATTGTAAATATCGCCGCTACTAATATAAGGAAAATCTTCGTAGTAAGCGCCTTTGGCTAGTGATTCGCTAAGAAGACTCTACGAGCTCTTTTATCCTTAAGTAGTGATCCCGGATCACAAGATATCAAAGGGTTTAATTGCTTTTTCATGACCCGCAAGCGCTCTTTGACTTCTCTGGTAAAGCTTGAGGGTCAAGTTGGCGAGACGCTAGCAGTAGGTCAAACGAGGACCTTTGTCTTAGGGGAATTATTAAGCGCTGCAAGCCTAGCTTGTTTCTGGCGGTAGTTATTCATGTTTATGAGGGCATCTCTTTGTTTCGCGTTAAGCTAATGAGACTTAATAATTAGCTTGTTAAAACAATTGATATTAACGAAGACTTGCTAGTTAAAGTACGATTGGATGGGCATGTTTAATGGCTATTTTAGCCGATTTTAATTCTTTATATACAATTGCTTTAAGTCGTAATGCTTAAGGAACTTCCGACCAATTAAGACGTTGGTATTGCCTAAGTTAATCACCAAAAAGAAGAAGTTGATTTGCCGGCGATTAATTATTAAGGTAAGTAAAACGGCCGCGTCAATTGACTTGCTTTTCTTGCCATTATAGCCAGTTGGGACAATTAGCTAAGAAAGAGATATAAAGGAAATATTAAATTGCTTAACAAATTGGTATGCGAAAGAGGTTTTAATAGCACTGAAAATATTAGCTCCGCCATTAATATGTGCAAGTATCTTAGTAAAGAATTTATTTCTTCTTAGTTTAATACTAATTAAGAATTAACGCCCTTTGATAAGAGCATGAAAGTTAAATACTAAGTCCTTTCACAAATTATGGCTTATATCAAAGTATGAGTTTTTACTATAGCCTAGGAGTTTTTTAATAGCTCGTTAATCTTTAAATTCTTACCAACGATTAGCTAGGAAATCGACTTATTAAGAGCCTAGTTTTTACGGCGCTTGGGGCAGTTGCTAGCCTAATGGCCGGTTTTGCTGCAGTAGAAACAAGTGTTAGAAAAAATGTCCTTAGGTGCGGGAGAAGGGACGAGAGACTTAGGTCGGCGCAGGACGAGCGAAGAAGAGGGTGTACGCGAGCGAACATCCAACGACTGTTTTGGAGTCGGTAGTCTCCACGCGTGAGAAGCGGGGGTAAGTGAAGTCAAACGCAAGTTGTTCTTTTTTAGAATGTCGCGCGAGTCGCTGGTGCTAGTGTTATTGAAAGAGACTCAAGGGGCTTCGCGGGTAGTAGTAGTAGCGCATCTATTGGCCTATTCGATAGCAATGTTTTGCAGCTCGCGATCTAAGACGGCTAAGAACTCGTTAAAAGTTGTATAGTCTCTAGCGAATTTATACTTCTTAGTCCAAATATCGTACTTAAGCTTGTTCAAGATCTTCTTGCATATATTATCAAACTAGTAGTTAAGTAAGATTTTCCTAGTAGTCGTGTATATCGTGAACTTAATGCAAAACTCATTATAAGTTATACTACTCATTTGCAATTAGTTGTATTTAAGCTTAACAGCCTGCACTTAATTATAATTAAAGAAATACTAGTTTAAAGCCTTTAAAACGTTGACGGCTTTATTAAAGTCCTTAGCGAAGTCGGGGTTTATTCGCTAAAAAATAATAGTCTTGGCTTTTCCCTTTGTATACTTAAAGTAGGCATAAACTTGCAATTTGCTAATAAGAAAGTTACCTAAGTACTTTTAAATAAAAAGCTTTATATTTATCTTTTAAGTGTTGTATTTAATTTCGCTCTTATAATTACTAAAGGGGGTACGAGGGTACTTAACCTTATTGGGTTTAACGGCAGGAATAGCAGGATTCAACTTCGGGAGGTAATAATCGGCGGTTGGCTAAAGATTCGCCGTAAGAGCACGCACTGATTGGTCGCGCGAAGAGAAAGAAGTGCGAGTCTCCTAGCGAGGGTTATTAATAGCATACTAGGTAAGAACTTGTGTAATAGTAGCGGCAACAGCAAAGGCAATAAAATCTTTAATCAATTGGTTTATTTTTGCTTGCTAAGCGGGGGTAAGACTCTTTATGACGGTGGTAGGCTTTGGCGATGCGTTGAGGAAGTTTTGAGGCTTGTTTTCCAAGTTCAAGTCAAATCCTTTAAAGCTGTCTAATTCCTCTAAGAAAGTCTCGATCAAAGGGGTAAGAGTATTAGTAAAGCCTAGCCGCAAAGGGGCACTTCTTTCTCTAGAGCTTCGGCGACGAGAGGGAGAAGTCGGCAGTAGTGGCAGGGTGGGGTTAGGGAGTGTTTGAGGTTGTTAATCGATTTGTTGATCAAACATACGTTCAAAACAAGGGCGCGCGTTAAGTTACCGTAAGGTAGGTTAACGCGGGAGAATATTCAGCTTTCTTTAGGACAGTTTGCTGCGAGGGCAGAGAGGTACTTATCTATTGAATAAGCTAAGGTGTTAAGGCTTGTTATTAACTTGCTACAAGGGCAAGTTGATAAGGCGCAAAACTAAGTAAAATACAACGCTTTACAACGAAGAAGTATTAGTTTTTTCTTATGTTACGACTAGCCAAAGGTTAATACGGCGAAGTAACTTAAGCTTTATATTTGGGCCTAAGGCTATGCTTAAAATTGAGAAGAAAAGACAAGGAGGAAAGAAAAGCTCTTCGTAAGAAAGGGCTTGAGTATATATACATGAAGAACCCTTCTAATGGGGCCTAGCGTAGTCGAGTGCTATTCACGTCAACATGTCGCAGGCTCGCCACCTAGTCTTCCCTATTGGGCTTAGCGCCGCCGCATAGCCAGCGATGCTACGAGCCAGTGTCGGTTAAAATACGAGGCGCATTGTAAGTCGTAACACTTATTAAAGAATTTTAATAATAATAAAAGCAAGGAAATTATAAACTTTACAATTATATTTATAACAAGTAACGCGCAGTATAATACGCAAGAAGTTATAAGGCAACTTAAGGAGAAGAAAACTACACACATCTTAAAAAGCAAAATTAAAAAGCTTGCTCTTAGCAGCGCTTACACCACGCAATAAACAAACCAATTCTTCCAAGGCCTACTAATTAACACAAGAGCATCAAATAAAAACACTAAAGAACTTAACTAATTACAAGTACTATAGCAAATTTAAAATGTTAAGTTTAATACTAGTTAAGCGGGCTAAAGCCGGATCACATTTGAAGCCGATTCGCGATTATTTCTAAGAATTGCTATAGTTAATACCTTAGCTAAAGAAATAGACTTTCAAATCGTAAATACAAATATCTCATTTTTGATTTGCTTACAATAGCTAAATGCGCTAAATGCGCATTATAATAACCTACGCAATGTTTTAATTTAAGGCAATAAAAAGCACTTAATTATGCGAAAGCATAAGTATTTATGGCTTCTTTTGAATTAATATTATTAATTACTAAACACTTTTACAAGAACAATAAATGCATATCACTTAACTAAATTAAAAATACATTGGCTTTATAAGCGTTTTAAACACTCTTTAGTAAAACGTTTACAATACTTATTAAATTAAGCTAGCTATAAGCATAATTTGGAAATTATATTAAAAGTTAAGAAGATATATAAGTATTACCAAAAACACGCAAACGCTTCGTATAAATTTCGCTTTAAGCTAAAAAACAATATAAACTTTAATTATATAGTTTACGTTAATATAGTAATGTTTAGTAAGTAGTACGCACTTTACATTGTAAATAAAGCAACTAATTTTAATGCGGCGAAACTACTTTAGAAAATGCTTGGTTTGGCGATAGCCTAAGCCACTTTCAACGCATTTAAGTTAGCATAATTGAACATATATCTTGGGCCGCTTAACTTCGTAGTATATGACTATGAAACTAACTTTAATTCAAAGGAATTTTGAAGTGCCCTTAGATTTGTGAGCAGTACTCCTAAGCTAGTATTAGTAAAAGCATACTATTTAATTGGTAAAGTGAAGCGCTATTATTAACTACTTCGCTGTGCTTATGAAATTATTACCAAAGAGCACCTTAAATTAAGTGACGAAGAGAAACTGCAAATGGCAATCAAAGCAGTGAACGACACAGCTGGCCCTAATGGGCTGATTTCTATATTGCTTGTATTTGAAGCATATCTTAAGTTAACGAAATTAAACCCCTCAAATCCGTTAATTAAGCAAAAAGCAGCTACAATTAAGAAAGCTATGAAAGAAGTGCGAAAAGTCAATGCCGCTCGCAAGATTAATAATGCATTAGTCACTTAAAACAACCTTAAAATTACTTATATTTATAATTTTTATATTATAAACTTGGTTTTAGTACATTAAGAAGGCAAAAGGTGAATAAGACCTTACGATTTCTTAAGCATAGAGAGTGAATTATGTTAAGTTAATATAAGAAATAAATAAGTATAAATATTTAAATTAATAATAGTTTGCTTCTTTAAGATAAATACCTTTAATATTAAATAATAAAAAGAAAACTTATCAAAGGATATTTATAAGAATTATTTAAAACCCTTAATTAAAAACCTTACCAAAATAGCACTAAATTCACCTTAAATTACTATTAAAATTTCATATACAAAACATATCCCAGACTTACTAACTATTAATAATAATTACAATGCCAAAGTATTTTTAATTAAAAAGAAAACTAAGGATTAAAAGCTATTAATTAAACTTTGTGCTAAGAGAAAAATCACAATATTAAAACTACTATTTTAGTAGTGTCAAAGGATGGAATACGAAGCACTCATTAAGAGAGGTGTTTTTGTGCTTATTTATAAGAACAACCCTAAAGTAAAAGGCCATCGCATTTTTAAGTTAAAAATGATAAACAAAATCAAAGGTAAGAAGACTTTAACCCCATACGAGAAGTTAAAACTAATAATTTAATGCTTTAACAACAAAGGAAAGAGAAAGATTTTAACTTAGTCTCTAATAATCTAATAATTTAGTTAGTAATTGCTTATATTTTTAGCCGCTGTTGTTAAGTATTTTAATTGCCTTTAAAACCAATTCGAATCTCAGTTGGCTATTAAGAACATTACTCAAGCTTATGTTTAAGCGAAGACAAGGCTTCTTTAAGACATTTTTGCATAGCCATTGGAAAAAATCGCAAGAGATTTTCCTCTTGGCATAGTATTTATAATAGTGTTACTATTATACGATATACTTAAGTTTGAAAACTATTAGTTTAACACATACTACAAACATTATATAAAAAACTTACAAATAAAGACTTTGATATTCAACTTATGCTTATTAATTAGTACTAAGAAAAGCTATAAATTTAAAGTCATAAGCATGCAAATAAATAATACTTTAATTTTAAGAAATAAGAACTTCTTAGTAAAAAAGCAAAATAAAATTACTAAGGCCAGTTTTCTAACGAAGCTAATATAAGTACTACTTCTTATTAAAACCATTACATTTAATAAGTATATTATTACTATAAATAAGAATAACCTTTATATATCTTAAAAAAGGCAAGGAGCAAGACTAAAGCTAATTAACATAAGGAAAAAGAATTATAAAAAGAACTATAAGAAGCAATGTGCTCGTGAAGCTTATTTTGCTATCATTTGTTAATTAAAAGTAACTTTTAATTTCTCAATCGCAACGCAGCACTAAGATTTAATAAAAAACAACGTTAAAGCCTTAAACTTACGTTTAAAATAGCAAATAAACAACATAAATAAGAGTCTTCGCTACATTCTAATAAACTTGCACTTTGCAAAGATTTACGTGTTTATTAATAATTCTTTCGCTAATAATAAAAACCTAAGTTTACAAATAAGTTTTGTATTAGCAATTAGCACTAAAACAAAGAAAAATACGTAATTTATCGTTTTTAGTAATATTATGCATACTAGCTTCACCAAATGCAAAAGGGTCACTCGTGCCGTGCTAGCGTTAAAGCTGTATGCTATGGTAGCTAGTATTAATATATTAATTTCCATTACCACTATTATAAATATAATAATAAATAAGCTTAGCATTTTATATTTACTAATTATTATTTGCACGGATTTTTTATTGCTTTATGAGTGTATTATTAAGCTTGATACAACGAAGAAAAAGCGCCTAATAATTAATATTATAGCAATTCGTTAATTATACAAGCATAGAGAATTAACAAAAATTTAATAAATTAATAGTACTTGCAACTTTGCTAATGCTATAATAAAAGTTACTCTTAACAAAGCTTTTTAAGAGTTTATTAATATAAATACGCTTACTATTAAGATGAAAGGTTAAGTTTAGAAACTAACCAAAGCCAATTCGACTTAGTAATGAAAGGGTTTTTAAGACTTGTATTTTATTTGTTTATTTCTTTATAATACTTATTTTATTATATTTATTACTTGCAATTTTTTTTCTTAAAGCATAATACAAGGGTAATAACAACTATAATTTATTCTTAAAATTTCTTTAATTCAAAGTACTAACAAGCGGCCTTGCAACAACACTTCAATAGAAACAAATTGCCGGTTTCACTACAAGGGATTACTTTCGCATAGCAGTATAAAAAGAGTATTACCACGAAAGGCCGCTATAAAGCCAGTCCAAAACAAGGCCAAATACTTTACGAATAAATGTTTGGAAAACTATTCTTCTCCCTCGCGCCATCTTGGCGACTTTGGCGAAGACGCTTGGTGAGTGGTTTCTCTCTATCATTAATCTTTTTTCTACCGCGCTTAGCAGCAGCCAAAAAGGCGATGATAAGAAGCTAGTTTAAAACTAGCACCGTCTTCTTGGTTACATATTAGCCAAAAGAATAAAGCTTTGCGAAAGCAAAAGAAAATAAAGGAATAACATAAGAAAACGAAAAAAACCTATTGTAGTTGTATTAGCTAAGCCAGCGATTTCTTGGCGCATAGCGCAAGTTTTCTTCAACAAAGCCAATAACAACTCCTCAAAATTCTTAAGTGCGCTAGCAGCAGCGACCATTAACATCAAGTTGATTAATTTAGCGGTAGTAATAATAGCTTTTTTATTTTTAGTTGCAATTGCAGCAATTAGGCAAAGGTACTTTTTTTAAATGAATCAAGGAATTTATTACACAAGATTAGCTGGTGACTTAAAGAGGTTTTACTAGTAATTTGAATGCAATTTAAATAGGGAAAAGAAATAGAGATTACTTACTAAGTTACACCAAGACTTCTTTTTCGCGCAATATGCGCACTTCTTACTCTTCAAGTTATTAAAGGAGCAATTATAAAACGAAATCTTTGTACGAAGCCAAACGCATTAAATGCAATATTAACAATATACAACATTAAAAGCTTTTATAAAAATAAGTGCAAGCATTAATACAATTAATACACTACTATGCCGCTAAACTACTATCAAAGTATATACTTGCTTTTAAGTTGATTATTTAATTTAATATAATTTATCGTAATTTATTAGTTTAAGGCTATATTAAGTTAAGTAAAGCAATTTCAAAAGAGGCGTATACGTACGATGTGTGTATATATTAGCAAAAGAAAAGAAAACCTCAGTTCCAAGGGAGTCTTACATATATATATACTCAACTTATAAATAATATCAAGCCTAAAAGATATTGTTAACAGCTTTCACTTAGCTATTCTAGCATCCCTCGCTAAAGCTCTACGTATTGTCGCACAATGGCGAGCCTTAGTTAATACTAATACAAATATACAAAACATTCTTATACTACTATACTTATTTCGATACCTTTTCAAATCATTTTTAAGCTAAAGTTATATTACAAGCACTTAGTTATTCTTTAAGTCTTAGCACTTAAAAAAAAAATTTAATTTATTTATTTATTTTCTATTTAGTTCTTTATTTACTTACTTTTACTATATTAGAATATGTTTTTCCAAAAGAAGTTCTGCTTATGTTGATTTATAAGCCTTTGCAAGAACGTACTTTCTTTAGGACTAAAGATTGAGTTGAGACCAAGAGGTTATATCTTTGCCAAGCTGATATCGATGAGGATTTGTACTAGGTTTAGTGGCTTTCCAAGCCCTTATATATACTAACTATTCTCACGCTTTCTTTAATAAAACATAAATTTTATAACTTATACTTTAAACTTTATTATTATACTTACATTAGAATATATTTACACATGCGGCGTGATATATAAACCGGTACTGCACTAACAAATAAGCATATAAGTATAATACGTAATTGCTATTTATTAAAACTAAATTACAAATCAATAGCGAAGTTATTAAAAACTTCATAGCGCAATTTTATTATGTGTATCTTAACCTTGAAAACTACGTTTAAGCAATAGTCTTACTTTAACTTTCTTAAGCCGATGAATCGTTTTATAATTATAATATAATACTTAATTAGCTTACGCGTGTTTACAATTGTCAGTGCAGTATCAGTAAAAAAGCACCAAGCGTTCGTCAATATATCGAATACGCAAGTGCAGTAAAACAATTAATTAAAAGTATAATATAATTGTAAAGTTTAGCTCTTTTAAGAAGTATTAGAGGTGGTTTATATATACATGTATACTTCTCCAAATAAGGTTTAAGACAGGTTTGTATCGCCTTAAGCTTACTTTTAAAGAACCTTGGCATAAGCAGTTTCTTGCGTACTAACACTAGTAATACTTTCTTTGGAAAAACATGCTTTTCTAATAGTCGTAAAGAGTACGCAAGAAGAGAAGTAACACTAGCATAAGTAAAAAACATAATATACCAAGGAAAAAAGCTATTAAATAAAAGAGTATAAAAAAAACGTTAAAGTAATAAAAAACCAAATAACTACAAAACCCTCAACTACTCGAGCAAACAAAAGAACTCTGATTTAGTTTCATAAGTGGTCTAAAGGTGCGAAGAAACGATATTTCGAGGTCGTTGGTGAACAATAGTAGCTAAGCGAGCTAGCTTGCAAGTTTCGCCAAATTAGGAATCACTTACTTGAAGTGTTTACTATTGTTAAATTACTTATATATAACTAAAAATCTTCTTAAAAAATCGTTTCTTTCTTAGCAATCTTTTCTTTTTAACATTGTAAGTATATTAAATTTACCTTATTAAGATCTTACTAATAGCCTTGCAAAATAATAACTATAATAATAGCAACTAAGAGTATGAAAATTAACTCAAAGTTATTTTAATGTAGTAATAATAAGCTAACAATTAAATAGTACTCATTTCAACTTCTTTCGGCGCTCTTAAAGCTGCGCACTAAGTGTACTATGTGCGGTGTATTTAAACTTTAAGTGCCAACTCATTTCACGAGTATAATATTAATAATCCTAATTCAAAGAAATGCAGCTATTGCGCTATACAAAAGAGGCCGTGCTTTCTTATAAGAAAAACTAATATCTCTTTTATTCTTACTTCCTTTATATTTTAATTGCAATACTAAACTAAATTTGTACATATATTATAGCTGATTTGTATGTAGCTGTCTTGGTTTATTAGCTTAAAGTTTGTTGCTTTAAATGCAATTATTTGTGCCGTTCTTAATAAGGGTAAAAACGTTATTAAGCTTACTATCGTCTTTACCGCCGCAAAAAAGATAGCTACGGTTTTATTGGTTATTTTAGCGAAAGCATTAAAGACTAGGGATGCACTAGCTCTAGCTTTACTAAAGAAAACTCGGGCCTTGTGAAGTAAAATTTATTAATTAGCGAAAAATTAAGTAATAAGTACTCTTTTAATTTGTATTAAAAACTTCATTATAACTAATTCAACTTTGCAAAAACTAATTCTTAAGACTAGTAAAATTGCGGCGATTATTAATTGTTTGAATTATCGTAATAGTACTAAGCGTAAAGCTTCCGCTAATAGTACTAATAATGGTTCTACCTTTGCGGCGAAGAGACGCCACTATGGCGCGAGAACAGAAAGAAAAAGTGCTAAGCTTAGCTTATCAAACGAAAAGCCTACTCTTACCAATTTATATAATCTCTCTTAAGAAAATGCAATAGTGCCTTAAATTAAAAGGTAATTCTTAAGAAAATCCAACTACTTTTTTGTTTCTTTGCTTTTTAAATAAACATAAAAAAAAGCAATAAAATAAGTGTAAAATAATAAGTACAAAAACATAAGAAAAGAACTTAAAAGCTTAATACCTCTTTATTACTAGTTCAAATTGTTTGTAGTAGGTCACTAAACTCAACCCTTTATTCTAATCGTCAAGCAATTTGTGTTAATTAGCTATTAAAAAGCCTTATTTAAGTTGCTCTTTATCATGGCGTTCGTTAGGTTTTAATTCCTATTAATTCATTGCATCTTTATAAGCTCTCGTCGTTTGTATAACTAGCAAATTAACATTATATCAATTATCAAACGTTTTTCCTTAGTAGTACCAAGCTTAATAATGCACTCGTACAGCAAAAGCAAGTTTATATAAACAACAATTGACAGCTGAGAAATACCCAGCTTATTAGTAACTTAATTAATAATTATTACTATAAAGATCAACATATTTACGCCAACTACCATAGCGTATAATTCTAAAGTAAGTACAACTCTAGTAACTCTTTTGCATTTTATTAAGCTAATATGAATAATATTATCGTAAAAATTAAATTCCATATTCTTTGGTTTGCCTTTAGGTTTCTTTTAAATCTTCTTTGTTTTAATTCTAATAATAATTACAAAATCAATTTAAGAACTTAAGTCTTTATTATTAGCAAAGGATTTATTTATAAAGACGTAGACCTTGGCGTTATAAAGATTAATTAAAGTATATCATAGTTCTCTTTAAGGGTTGTTCATTTGCCATTAAATGCGTAAATTAAAAGCCTTAACCTTTTTCGCCGTAGAGTCTTAATATTAAGCTACCACGGAAAAATTAAATGCGACTTTTAGCTAATAAATAATCGCAATATAAGCTTCATAAGCGCGTTATTTCATGTAAGTCTTCTTGTAGTTGTCTTTAGCAACGTTAATTAGCCTTAAGCGCGTCTCTTGTTCCTTTTGCGACATATACAAGTCATTTCTGTTCTTAGTAATAGTGCACTTATTAAACGTGAGGAATTTAAAGGCATTAAGAACTTATATTAGCTTAATTAGAAATCCGGTATTAATAATATGCTGCTGCTTTTGAGCCAAAAAATTATCGTTTCCAAGAATCAATGTATTATTGAATTGCATTTCTACTATTCCAAACTTCTGGTTATTTTTAGTTGTAATTAGCAAGCAAAGGTCGTAAGTAAAAGTCTTTATTTGTAGTTTCTTCACATGATGCTTATGATATATATTAAATTAATAGTTTCTTAACTTTGGTATATTGTACAGCAAAAGCACAATTATAAATATAATACCTTTAGCGAATTTATTTGTAATTTCTTTTGGTAGCCATGCAAATATACCTCGTAGGAGTTTAGTAACTACTTATACGTAGGCTTAGGTGATGTCTTGAATTACTAATCTTAACTTAAATTCGCTTTAGAAGTAATTTGAATGTGTAATAACTACGGCTAAAAGAATAAGTAATTGCTAGCTTAATCTTTAAATTATTAAAAACTAAGTTAAGATTTCTTGCTTCTTTTTATTATTAAAGTATTAAATTACTAGTCTTAACTTCTCATATAAAGTTAATATTTCCTTGCTCTTAACTTCGTTTATTATTTTAAATCTAAAGATCTAATAGCCTTTAATTCTAAAGTCGCTTTTATAAATTAAAACAAATACCCTTCGAGCCATAAAAGCTTCGTACTTAATTCAACGAGACTTCTCAAAGGGTAGCCCTTTCGTGGTAATTTTACCCTTAAATTGCAACTTAAAAGAAAAATCGTAATCTTACTACTTCTTTTTTATTAAGAAAGTTTTAACTTTTAGAATTATATACGTCTTATTTTAACTATTAATAAAAACATATAAAAAAGCGTTTAACTTTTTATTAGTAAAGGTAGGAATACTAAGAATAAGTTTTGTAAATGGGATTTTCATAGCTAGTTTAAATTAGGCCTATTTCAATGGTAATTCGAAGGCTAATTAAAGTTGATTTTGTGGTAATCCCAAATTAAAAGTAAAATTAACAAAATCCTTTAAGAAGTTTTCTTTTTAATTAAAGTCGTTTGTTTTAAATGAACATATTAATATTAATTGAAATATATGTGTTTCATAGTTTATTTGAATTAAATACAACTTTCTTATTATACTTAGAAATTAATAAGGGCCTCTTTAGCCCTTTTTTTCCCTTCAAACCAAGACTTAATTATTAAGCCGCAAGTTATAAATATGAGTTGTTCCGGGGCTATTTTAGGCTACAAGCGCATTATTAACTTTACGAGCAGCGTAAATCTTACGCACTTCTCGCATAGTCTTCTTAATGGCGATAGCGCGCTGCTTAACGAACGAATTTAGTGGATTCATTTTTGTAATTCTAAGGTATGCGCCAAAAACTAGCAACGTTGGAATTAATTCATTAGGTCTTATTATATTATTTACTAATTTAATAACTATTTAAAGTTGCATATTGTTTTATAAACTTAATTACTTAAAAGTAATAATTTCATACGCTTAACAAAGTAAATAATAATATCTCTTTACCTTGCTAATTGAATAATAAGCCTTTATAGAAACGAGTTTAGGCGTACTTTCCACTAATTGCAGCAAGCTTTAAAACTCCTTAAAATTAAAATTAGTTTTGTAATTGTAAATAGTAAAGTTAAGTGGCTTAATATAAGTATTTATTCACACGAACTTAAAGGTATTAAATACCTCTCAAGACGTAACCAAATTAAAAGCCTTTTAAAGGAACTTCGTCGTACTAAAGCTAGTAGCCTTATTAATAATATAAAAAGCATACCTCTCTTCAAACTGCGCAATATCAACGTAAATTATGTAATTAAAGTTAATATTATTTTGCAATTTAAACTTAAAGTAATAAAAAGCATTTATATGTAGCTAATAATGCTTGCATATCTTTTTAATTCGCTTTATAACATTGGAATTAAATTCATGGCCGGCTTAATTTAGTAAGTGCTGTAAACACTACACCAAAGAATGTTCAAATCGTTTATAAAGGCGTCGAATCTCCGTTTTCATAAGGTAGCATGAATTAATCGTAGTAGTAAAGGGTTTTAATAGTTAGTTGGTTTTATCTAAGAGAAGTCATAAGTGCTTTTTCTTACGCATAATTAAGTGCTTCTTATCTTCTTAAATTAATACATTGCGCAAGTTATCATAGTGTGCATTTAGCTGGTTAAGTCGTTATAAGCATACTAAAAATAATATATTTATATTTACAATAATAAATTCTATGAGTCTTGCAAGTGTTTTGATAATCGCCGTACTAAGCGAGGATTTCAAACTGGCTCCAAATGTAATTTAACTTTGATTCAAATAAGTAGTATTAAGCTTCATATCTTAAATTCATTATAAGGCCTTAAGTTAATTAAGGCCTCTTATGTTGCGATTTAATGCGCTAGTATTAATTAGTAGGCCTTGAAAAAATCAATTGGTTTATTGCGTAATAAAGGCGTTAAATAAAAGTAGTTTAATTATTAACGTTAAGACATAATAAGCTTTGCGTTCTTTAAGCTGCCTTAGGACTTCTCATGCGTCGTACTTAGCGCTGCTTATTATAAATACAATCGTAAAATGCGCAAATCTTATGTTACTCTTATTATTGCTATTATGTATAAATTAGCTGTTATTTAATGAAGTATTATTATTATTACTATTAAACATATTCTTAATATAAGTTTAGTTTTAATTTATTTCTAATTCGTTTTTTTTTATGTACGTAATATAAGCCTTAAATAATTTGTTTATTAGCTTAATTCCTTTTGCTTTACAATTCGCAAAGTAGCAAGCTTTAGAAGCTGCTTTCTTATCTTCAAAATAGCGACTACTATGATAATTCTTCTTTTGGCACACAATGCACCTTAAATAGTTTGCCTTAGCCTTAAAGGAGTCTTCACGCTTATTGCCATAAGAGAACTTTATTTTCTTATTAAAATAATGCGCATAATTGTTATTTTTTGTCATATAAGCTTAGTGATAATACAAAGCAATATCGTGATGTCGTAATTTCGAATTATGAGTTAATTCTACTTCAGCCGCAAAACATAAGCTATTCATAAGAGTAGAAAAAGTTGCAAAGGTCTTAAAAAGCGCTATTTTAAAAAGTAGATTACTAGAAATACTTTATAATAGCTTATTACGCAAAATCTTATTGTTTTGCATATTATTATTCTTTAAGTTAAGTTATATGCTTTGAAGCTCTTTAGTATACCTCTTAAGTTGTGCTAAAATTAATTTCTCTTTTTAGTGTAGTTTCGTTTTAAATATTGTAAACATCAAAGTAAATCAACGACTTAAAAACTTAGCTATATATTTCTCTATCTTAAAATAAGCACAAGTAGCCTTAACAAGCTTATTAAACAAGAAAAGCTTATTCTAAAGGTACTAATAGTAATACAAAGCCGCTTTGTTTTAAAGTATAATTAAATATGCTTTGTTTTAAATAAAAAAGTCTAAGCCAGCTCTTTAACAAAGCTTTGCGAAAATATAAAGCTTCTTATTTAAGTAATCTTTTTTTTTACTATACATAAGTTTCTTACTATACAACTTTACAAAAATAATTAATATCTTAAACTATTTTAGCGATAATAAACTTTGCAAAAACCACAAGAGTTGTATTAGCTTAGATTATAATCTCGTTTACTTTGGCATTGAATGTAGTTCGATAGTAGTTCGAGTTAAAAATAGCGAAAGCAAAGCATCTCTTAGTTAAACTAGGGGAATAGGATTTGGGTTTAGCAATGAGTTGTTGGTCTTTCTTCATGATAGTGCAAAGACAACAAACTCTTGACCTAGCGTATACGCGCTTTCTCGTTTAATTGGCACTAGTGGTGAGATTAAGCAATGCCTTAGTGAGTTCGTATTATACAAGTCTTTATTACCAAGGTTAATTTCTGGTTTTGAAGAGTTAGTTCTCGTAAGAGAGACTTTTGACTAATGCAAACCTAATTTAGTGTAGTCTCAAACTACTACTCTTAGTACTAAAACACTTAGAGGTAGCAAAAGCGTTTAATTATTAAGCGTGAAACGAATTTATGAGTCGGTGCTTATGCGTAGAGTTTTAGGTTATACTTTTTGGGAGAAAACCAAACTTGTTTTAAAGGCGATTTAGTGTTAAAGTTTTAATTGCTTATTTAGCTAAATATTCTTCTTTTGTACCAATGTAATAAAGAGTGCTTTAGTCGTAGACTTTTCTTTTTCTTTATGTATAAAAACCCCGCTTTACTTGAGTTCATTGCGAAGCTCACTTTGCACTTTATTGCTAAGTTTAACAAAAGTGCTTATTATTTATCCTTAGAAAAAGTTCCAAAAGTTAATAAACATGGTATTTTTATTTTTTGTATTATAATAAATATTTAAGAATTATTTTATAAACGCTTTTAGCTTAGCTACTATTCCCATTAAAGGTTCTTGGCTTGGTTCATTAGGCTTGTTACTTGCTTTGTCCCAAACTAGTAGTTGAGTATTATCTCTTCTTAGTTTAAGAGTTGATTTTGGCTAATCTCTTGAAGTTGATATAATATTAAGGTTAACTTAGAGTAATTTTGAGGTCTTATTATTGCGTAATAAACGCTAAAGATTTTCGTACAATCTCTTAAGAAGTAAAGTAATAGTTTCCTAAGGTTGCTTAAGTTTGCTATACGTGTACAAGTACGGCTAAGAGAAGCCTCACAAGAAATAGCAATTAAGCTATCTTGCGATTTTGTTCAAAAAGTAACTCTTTAGTTTAAAACCTTGCTGTTTGTGGTACATAGTAGACTACTAATTAGTATTGGTGCAGTACTAGTAAAAAAGCACCAAGCGTTTATTAATATATTAAATACGCAAGTGCAATAAAATAATTAGTTAAAAGTATAATATGATTGTAAAGTTTAGCTCTTTTAAGAAGTGCTAGAGGTGGTTTATATATACATGTATACCCCTTCGAATGAGGTTCAAGACAGGTTCGTATCGCCTCAGGCCTACTTCTGAAGAACCTCGGCACAAGCAGTTCCTTGCGTACCAACAACAACAACTCAAATAAAATGCAAGAAGCGAAGAACAAGTTATATGCTCTTAAACAAAGCATCGACTTTCTTCATGCTTATATAACTAAGTTTAAACAAGTCTTATACGAGGCTCAAAGTTAAAACTAGCTAAACGTTAATAAGATTTTTGCGTTTCAAAACGGCTTGAATTTCACATTACGCAATTGGCTTACTTAGTAGCTAAACCTTTCTTGCAAGTACTTTGACTTTGTACGAATTATACAACAATTAACTAGTTCTTCTAACTCTGCTTCGTTTGTTCTTTACAACTCTTTTTTCTCTTCATACTACAACGCTAATAATTATTAATACAATGAGCTAATAAACATTAACGCTATAATTATTAAAGCAATTAATATTATCGCCGCTTTACGCGCTTGCTTAGTTTCTTCAAAGCTTAGGCAATAATTTAAGGCTAATGGTTTGTGTGTACAATACGAACTTCTAAGCTATTGAGTTAAAAACTGCAAGTTGAGATTATACGTTAATAATATCGATAAAGTTACTATTGCTACTTTAAACAATAGCGCTTACGATAATAATTTAAACTTAAACAATTCAAATTATTTAAATACTTAGCAAAGAAACATTTTTTATACTTAAGCGTTCAAAACGAGCTTTTTAAGAAAAGAGAGGTAATATAACGATCTTAGTGCTAACGTCACGTGTTCAAGGGTTAGTATTTTAGCTTTAAAAATATAAAAGTTAGTAATAGCTGTTTTTCTCTTGTATTTATTGTCTTAAGAATGAGAGTATTGTTTTAATATTACTTGTTCAAAGTGTAATTGTTACAAAAGTTAAAAAACGAAATATTCGTAGCTACGCTTTAAGAGATTAATGCTTTAATTGATTAAAGAGCTGAGGATTAAACTAAAATTGTTGCCATTGCTAATTTAATTATTAAACTAATAAAACGTCGTTAAAGCGCTAAGCAATTCGCTCTTGTCGTTCAAGAGTTAAACGTCGAACTAATGATTCTCTTAAAATACACGAATTATAACCACGTATTTTTCAAAGCAAAAAGTAATATTTTCTTCTCTTACTACTTATACAATTATAAAATTAAGCTAAAAGAAGAAGGCGAGAAAGCACTTAAGTACTTGCTATTATATAAGATATTTGTAATAAAGCTTAAGGCTATTAAGTATTATATTACTAAGAATCTTAATTAAGAATTTATTAAGCTATTGCAAGCTTTTTTCGCTGCCTTTATTTTTTTTATTAAGAAACCAAACGATTCTTTGCGCTTGTATATCGACTTTTAAGTACTAAATACTTTTACTTGCAAAAACCACTATTTTTTGCTTTTAATTAACAAGACGTTAGCTCGCATTGCTAATGTTCGCGTTTTTACCAAGTTAAATATTTACTAAGCTTTTCATCGCATACACAAAAATTCAGCCTTAAAGAAATACATTACGTTTTGTATAAAATACAACGCTTACAAGTGCAAAGTTTTTTCATTTGAATTAACCAACGGCCTTGCAATTTATTAGCATTATATAAATGATATTTTCTTTAATTATTGTGAGAGGAATAAAGCCCAATAAGCCACACAACAAAAGGGTAGCATGTAGCGAGCCACTAAAGGAGTTCCCTAGGTTTAGGAACAATAAATTAATCAAATCCAAAGATATCACATATCTAAAGAGTAAAAATTAACAAAGAAGAGAAAGGAAAAAGATTCTAATAAATAAAATATATGTAATGTTGCGTTCTTGATGTTTTGTAATCAAGTGTTGGCTTCTTATATGTGCGAAGAATCGGCGCAATCATGTAACAAAAGAAATCAAGAGGTTGTTTCTATTATATTATCTTAATGATTTTTGTATAGTATACTTAAATAATATTCTTATATACTTAAAGAACCCCTTGCAACACTAAGAACACTTTAAAAAAGTGCTTTAACGCCTTTACAATACTAACTTGCAAGCTAACCTGAAGAAGTGTAAGTTTGAAGTTATAAGTACTAAGTACTTAAGATTTATTATATTAACTTTTAATTTAAAAGTTGACTTAAAAAAAGTCGCTATTATCGCCTAATAAAGCTATTTTAGCTTTCTTAAGAGCATATAATTATTTCTTAGTTTTTACAACTTTTACTAAAGATTTATTCGTAATTATAATATTATAACGAAATCTCTTATTTAGCTAACTAAAAACAACGTTCTTTTTTGCTTTATCGCAAAGTGCGAAAACGTTTTAAATCTTTTAAAACATATTTTTATGTTCGCGCCTTTCTTAAGATATTACTAATAAGACTTATCTTGCTTCTTAAAAACAAATGTTAGTAATAATATCATAATTAAAGTTATTTTTTAATAGCATAGCAACAACTAGTTTCTTATTGCTTTTTTTTTAAAAAAAAAAACTATGCTATCTACTAAGCTCAATTATGCTATACATAATAAAAAAATGCTAGTTACTATTAGGTTCTTTAAGCACTAGCAAATCGAGTTAGCAAAAGCCTTTTATTAAGTTCGTATTATAACGAATTATAAGACTTTGAAATACTTCATGACTTTTAAATAACTAAATGCTAAGTAAGCAAAATAAGCAAAGCTTTTGGCGAACTACAATTTTATAATTACATACCGCCTTAAAATTCATAATCTCTTAGTAAACGCACTTTTTTATAAGTTAAATAAATTAAATTAGTAAAATTATGCAAAAAAAACTCAATGCTTTTAATAACTCTTACGTCAAAACCAAGTTGACCCTCGCTTGTTGTTTATAAAGTTGCGGCCGCTTAACGACGCTAACGCGCTAGTGGCTAATATTAAGCTTGCTGCTTTTACATTAATATTCTTCGTTGTATAATAGATTTTAAAGACTAATTGCATTGCTTTTTCTTTATAAGCTTTGCGCAAGTAAGTAGTATTAAACTCTTTAGAAAAACTCAATTTCAAAGGCGATCTTTTGCTTCACGATAACCGCCTCTTAGTTTCTGATGTTAATCACCTTAAAACTCTTCTTATTTGAGAAGTTCATAACCAAGCCACTATAGCTCACCCTGGTGCTAAGAAGACGATTTAAATGCTTTCTTCCTAATATTAGTGGCACAGAATTATATTAATAATTTAGTAATATTATTGCAATTATTATATTTACCAACGAATTTAAGTTCCTCGAAATAAGAAGCTTAAATTTCTTTATTTTTTTCTCGTTTTGTTTTAACCTTAAAAACATATTATAATAAACTACTATATCTTTAATAAAAACAAGCATAAATTTAATAATATTATTATTTTTATTAATAAATTTAATAAATAAGCTATTAGTATTCTTTATCAAAAGACAACTAATGCCCAAAAGCTAGCTAGCATGTACATTTACCACGTATATCGCTACTTTGATGCTCTCTTGACTATTACTTTTAATAAAAGTCTTTAATTTGTTTTTAAATTTTGAACTGCTTTTAACAAGATTCTTAAAATTAAGAGATAATTATTTGCTACTAATTATCCACAAATAAATAACCAAACCAAAGTTTATAACTAATACTTGCAAAAACAACTTAAACCCTTTGTTGCGTATTACTAAGACGACTAGTCAAAGTATCTTCTTATTATAAACTACGCTTAGTTGTTTCTTTCATACGATTTCTTAAAAGAACTCTCTTCATTTGAGATAGTTCATGAATATACACCACGCACAAATTAAGACTAGAAAATTAACCTGCTAAACTTAGCTACATCAATTAATAAATTAAACACTTAATAAGCTACTAACTATGCGCAACATCATAAGAAAGCATAAGACATGACTTAATTAAATCTTATTATAACACAAGTTAAAATGACTTGTTTTTACAACGCTTCTCGTCGCGATATCGATTTCGATAAAAACAGCTTAGTTTGACTTAATATACACTACTTTAAAACACTTCGTTCATTTAAGAAGTTGAATATGTCAACTAATAAACTATTTAAAGTGCTTAAAAAGATAAGACACTTATATTGCTTAAAACTATTAGCAAGTATAAAAGTTCATAATGTTTTTCTAGCTAATAAGCTACGTAAAGATCCTAATGATTTCTTATTAAGCTAAGTATAAAATGCCCCCTCATTAATTAATATTATAAGTAATAATAAATAAGAATTGAAAGAAGTACTTACTTACTACAAAAAAAGCAAAACTTTATTTTATCGTATTACTTGGCTTAATTAAAACGTTGATTTGAATTAGTATAATGCTTTTAACCTTAAGTATGCTTTGCACAAAGTTAGGGATTTTCACCTTAATCACCTTAAGCAAACAAAACCCTCCGCTAAGCTACCTAAATGAATTAAGGCGTGGCAAAATAGTGTTAACAATTACGACAACCTTAATGGCAATAATAAAATGAACCAGCGCTTAAGAACAAGCTTTTTTCGAAGGGGGGGGGGAGGGGGGGTAGTGTGACGCTT
>JAFJYG010000428.1:0-44301 GCA_017366145.1 Cadophora sp. M221
CTCCCCCTCCCCCTCCCTTCTTTTCAAGTAATAATAACCTCCCCATCCAACTCTCCATCTCTCCTCCCTAAACCCTCTCTCACACCACCCCCAAATCTCAAATCCCAAATTCCCAGCCGGCCAAACCAACATATCCACCCTCTACAATCCCAACCCAATGACCCTTCTATATCGGACCCTTACTTCATGCGGAACAACCGTATTTAAAATCCGAGAAAGGAGGAGGGGAATGAGTGTCGCGATGAGGAATAGCGTTAGGATCTCGCGCTGGAGGGTAGGTGGATCGAGGGAGGAGAGGAAGAAGGGAGGAGGTGGCATTTTTGAGTTTGAGTTTTGAGTTGCTGGTGCTTGGACGGGATATGATATATTTTCGTATCGTATTTTGAAGAGTTTTTTTAAAAGTTGGGATTTAACTTGGATGATGAGGGTGGGTGTTTAAAAATGCACTGGAATGATAAAATGAATGGGGTTTAGAATTTTGAGACTTATTTGGGGTAGTTAGATCCCGCGAACTACGGTATCACTACTTCACTCCCGTCACTAAAGCAGACCAGGAGGTACGTTTACAATGTTTCCGTACTTACACTTATCTAGCGCGTTAATTAGTATTAGCTATCCGAGGCCTGACGTGGATTCAGATCTGGGGGAATATCACTGAGTGTTAACAGCTTACCCACGAATACTTCTAAGCGGACCAGTAATAGTTTTCCGAAGTACTTACTATTTTCTAGGTTTTCTCACTCCCTCCCTCCTTTCCTTCTGTATTTAAAAGATACACACCAACTTTCCAGAAGATAATAATTTCAAACAAGTTAATATCTTCTCTTCAAAACCAACTTCTAGACTTTCTAAAACAAAACAGAATCCGGAATCGGAATCGCTTCTCCCAAATCCAACACACACACACACCATCACCATCCGCCACCAATGCCCCAACCATCTCCTCCCCTCCAAGCCCTTCCCAACCCCCGTTCATGATGAGCCATCGCATAGGTTCCTTCTTAGTTGTTTGTATTTTTATATTTGGTGTAGCTACATTGTCGGCTTTGATATATGCTGCGGTGTATTATTTTGATCGTAGAGGAGAGAGTGAGGCTGACAGTGAGGGGTATGAGATGGAAGGGGGCTGGAGAGCGGTGAGAGGTGATGAGGAGTGTGGGAGGAGAGGGGGAGAGTGTGGTTGTGAGAAGAGTAGTGGAGTGAAGAGGAGTGGTGGGTTGAGTAGGTATGGGACCTTTTGAGGGGGTTGGGTGAGTGTGATATGTAGGATGGTGATGGTAATGGAAGAGAGAACTGCTGAAATTTAGGGTTTTGCTTCGTCTCTCGAATCCTGATAGTCCCAAGATATATACGGACCTTGGGGTTTGCTCTCTTATCTAAGCATCCTGAGAAGAACAACAGAAGAAAGGATGTGCTGACCTGAGGAAGGGTATCTTATTGTACTGTTTTTCTTTTGCTTGCTCAAGTTACTCTATCACGCTATAGGTACAGTTCATATCCATCCATCCACAGCCCCAAGATCAACCAGCGCTTTTATATGAAATTCATTTACCCATTCCTCGCATCTATGACTTATGCATCTTGGCGAGTAAATTCAACGCACTGCCCGCAAGGATAAAGCCGCACTGGTCTTCACTAAGCGTGTGCTTAGTCTTGATCATAACCTCCTCTCCACTACCAGCCTTCGTAACCTTAACGCTAATCTCACCCTTCCCCCCACTCTGAAGAACCTCATACAGACCCATGGTATCAACCTCATCACACGCATCGATCTTCGCGTAATCCTCTCCGTTAGCAAACGTAAGCGGTACGACACCCTGTTTCTTCAAATTCGTCTCGTGGATCCGCGCGAAGGATTTGGCGAGGATGACTCTGCCGCCGAGATATCGCGGTTGGAGGGCGGCGTGCTCACGGGCAGAACCTTCGCCATAGTTGTCTTCTGCTACGACGAGCCATTCGATGTTTTGGTCTTTCCATTTCTGGGCTAGTTCTGGGATGCCGGATGTGCTGCCATCGAAATCGTAGGCGACGTTAACTTCTCCCGTGCGCGCGTTGATGGCACCGATGAGGGTGTTAGCACTGATGTTAGGGAGATGGCCTTTGTATTTCAGCCAGGGGCCGGCAGCGGAGATGGTGTCTGTTGTGCATTTGCCGGTTACTTTGTAGAGGACTTTAAGGCTCTTGAGATCAGATTTGGGGAAGGGTGCAAAGGGTTCGAGGAGAGCGAGACGGTCGGATGTGGGGGAGACGACGACCTGGGTTGATGGAGAAGGGGAGCCGGAGGTTGGGAGGAAGTCTGGGTTGCCGACTTCAAATCCGCCGGTGGGGAGTTCGGAGCCGATTGGGGGTGAGAAGCGGAAGGGTTTCCCCGAGGGGGTGGTAAGGGTATCTGTTAGAGGGTTGAAGGATGTTGAGCCTGCGTAGGACATGGCTGTTACGATTTCGGGGGAGGCGAGGAAGTTCATAGTTTCAGGATTACCATCGTTTCGTCCACGAAAGTTTCGGTTGTACGATGTGAAGATAGCATTGTTGTCGCCCTTTTTAACACCGTCAGTGCGACTCCACTGTCCTATACATGGCTTTAAGAATGTCAGCTTTAGTTTCCCCGTGTTCTCAATGTCCAAGAGTAACTGGATACATTGAAAGGGGTAGCACTTACTCCACAAGCATTTGCAAGTACAATGCCACCAGCTTCCTCAAAAGTGGCAATAGTGCTATCTCTATCAAGTGTAGCTCTGATTTGTTCACTACCAGGTGTGATGAAGAAATCGGTAGCTGGCTTCAACCCAGCCGCAGTAGCTTGCTTAACAAGATCCTCAGCTCTGGTCATATCCTGATAGGAGCTATTCGTGCAACTTCCAATCAGGCCAGCGGAGACAGTCTCTGGCCAGTTGTTGGTCTTGACTGCCTTTGCAAAGACCGACAAGGGAGTTGACAAAT
Source organism: Cadophora sp. M221 (assembly GCA_017366145.1). Taxonomy (NCBI): domain Eukaryota; kingdom Fungi; phylum Ascomycota; class Leotiomycetes; order Helotiales; family Ploettnerulaceae; genus Cadophora; species Cadophora sp. M221. The sequence goes on from JAFJYG010000428.1 coordinate 2,941, forward strand.
CCGGGGTATTGGGTCCATTGACATGTGGCTCAAGGGTTGAGAGATCGATGGTGATCAGCTCGTCATAATGGCATCCCTCATCTGCACGTAGGAGGTTCAGGTGAGCTGGCGAATCAGCAATTGCCTGTGCTTGAGCAGCGATCGAAGCTCTGTGTGTCGACTCCAGGTACGGGATATGTCTGGTAGAGAATGGGAAGACAGAAGTCGTAGCTCCAACTTCAGCTCCCATATTACACATAGTGGCCATGCCAGTACAGCTCAACGAATCTACTCCGGGTCCATGATACTCGATTATATAGCCTGTACCTCCACGGACGGTCAGCTTGCCTGCCAGAGCGAGAATGACATCCTTGGGCGAGGCCCAGCCGTTCAATTGCCCTTCAAGTCTAACTCCTAGGATCTTGGGGGCCTTCAATTCCCATGGCGCGTCGACTAGGGCGTCAACTGCATCTGCACCACCAACTCCGATAGCAATGGCTCCTAGTCCTCCTGCATTGGGTGTGTGGCTGTCTGTACCAAGCATCATCAGTCCTGGGGCTGAGTAGTTCTCCAAAACAGTCTGATGGATAATACCCGCTCCTGGAGGCCAAAACTCAATGCCGTATTTCTTAGCCGCAGACTCTAGGAAATCGAAGACTTCTTTGTTTCCCTTGATTGACTCTGGGAGATCCACATCCGCGCCTCGCTCGCCGACAATCATGTGGTCGCAGTGTATGCTTGCTGGGACCGCAGTCGAGGGCAGGTTACAGGTCATGAATTGGAGGAGGGCCATCTGCGCAGATGCATCCTGCATTGCCACCCTGTCGGGCTTGAGCTTGAGGTTTGCATTGCCGCGAATATTGAGCCCGTTGTCTGTGTTTGAGAGGAGGGATTCGGCGGGGTTGGCTAAGTGGGAGTAGAGGATCTTTTCGGCCAGAGTGAGTTTGCGCTCTGGGCTGAGGGTTTTGCGAACGGTCTTGAGGCGTTTGAGGAGGAGTGGGTAGGGAGGCGTGCGAGAGTCGATGTCTGGGGTGTAGGAGGAGGAGGAGGTGTTGACTGTTGCGAGACTTCTTGCGCAGCGCTGGCGGAGGAGATTTGTCGTCGAGCTCTGTTTGACGGGTCAATTGATTGCAGAAACAGAAAATTGGGGGGAGATAGATACCCTAATAGCAGACCTGCTACTATTCAGAAGCCCGGCCCTCATCTTGAATACGATTATCACAATTGGAGAAGTTGAAAGTGCTGGAAGGGAAAAAAGTTGTGACTGAAATGCGATGTCGGCATTCAGTCGCGACTTTTCAAATGGATGTGAGTTGATTGGTTCGGGGAACTCCACAATTTCCCCAGATGGAAAGGATGTTTAATTTGACCTCACTCCTTTCGAGAACATCAACAGCATATGAGAAAACTACTTAACACATCGTTACCAACATTTCTTGTCTTTTGTTTCCCACAATTTAACAAGATCCAACTCTAGCAGCCATACCAACGCCCGTCAATTGACTAAACAAAGAATGTAGAGACGGTGGCAGCAATTCAGCTGCCTTTCAGCTCTCCAACTACCGGATATGACCCAAACCCCCCCCCCAATTTTACCTCCCGCTCGTTATGTCTGCTGTATATCAATCAAAGAAATAGTCTGGCCACGGATCCACAGTCCACGGCCATAGCTGCAGATTAATCGATAAGCCCTGGGCGGTTGTTGACAGAAAGAGGTGACTGGGAATGCCCTCAAAGCTACATAAAGCCCTCTAGCACAGCGCTCAAGCCACTTCAACTTTGGATATCTTAGAAGACCTTGTGATTTGTTGTTTTTGCGCTGCAGTCTCCCTTGAAAGTAAAAGATCTCTTATCTCTGTGTGAACCATGTGGAACCATGACCAGTGAGCTGGGCGACAATCTCAGTCTGGACAGGTAAAGACTTGTCCTTTGAGAGGAATCACCAGCTTGGAGGATCGAATTCGCTTGTTTTGTTGTCCTACAGGTTTCTCTTGTTCCCTGCGCTTGCCCCAAGCCAACTACCCAGCCGTGTTGTCTCCAGTCCCAAGGGGGCTGCAGCAAAACCCCGCAGAGCTTTATGGTTTCATCCTTTCTTTTTCAGTGGAGGCTTGTCATGGTCTTAGGCTCTGGGACCTGGGCCTTAGGGTATATCGGTCATTGAAGTTGAAATTGAAATTGAACCTCCTGGGGGTGTCAGCTCTCGTCTTCATTGTCTACTGGTCAAGCTCATGGAGCCAATGGGGCAGGCCAGATAAGGAGGGTACAGACAAGGAGTGCCAAACAAAGGGGACCAGTACAAAGGGGGCCAGTACAACCCAAGTTGTTGTTGCTAAATGAGCCTCGATGTTCGTGTATTCTTCCAGATCTTGAGATCTGTGACGTCTGCATAGCTGCCTCCAGGTTCCTAGAGTACATCAGCAGCTGCAAGCCTTGCGCAGATCAATTAAGATGTGCTGTGGACATTCAGGCTGCACTGAAGTTCGGTCTCTAGTAATGAGCTCTCGGAACGCGTTGGAGATTTGATAATTATATCTCAAATGAATTGTCTTTCTGGGCTTGATGTTAGCAAGTTTTGCTGGCAGGTACAGTACTGTATATCTGGAGTTGTGGTTTTCTCCCGCATTTCGAATTATTGATTATTATGAACCTCGAATCTGCCTCATAGATGTTGCCAGCTAGAGGTCTGTTTGATATTCCACAAGAGATGACATGATTGGGTGCTTACCTGATGTCTCCCAATTAGGCCAAATGAGAGAAGGAACATTTAACTCATCTTGTTCATACCGAGCAGCTTTCATGCCTTATAATTCCAAAAGGGGTTCTCATTGAACAACATGGAAGTCATTGAAGTATTAGGCATGGCCTATTCTCGGTCAATCGATTTTCCAGGCCGCCGATCGAGCTTCAGCTACACCCCAACATCCAAGGCTCCTACCTCGCTCTATAAAATCCGCTTCTCGAGAACGCGCACCTTTTTTCATCACCAAACATCAACACCTCGAAGCCCCTCTCCTCTTTCCTCCCTTCCCTTCCCCTCCACCTTGGTCAATTGACCACTTCACTCCTTCGTTGCTGCTTCTGCAGCGCATCTACCCTCCTTGTTGATCTTCAATTGGTCTTCCCTCTCCCTGTTTACCCAGCTACGAGAAGTGGCTCCAGGCGCCCGTGTTTGGCTCCTGTGAACTCCAAGCCTCGAATCTGGTACGTGCAAAACTTTCCAGACCTCTACTTATGACAACGCCATACTTTCCTCCTCTTCCTTGAAGCGTCTGCCCTAGCACTCTTGTTCACATATTGTGGGCAAAGTGAGGCTCCATGTTGATTGTTGGGATTGAAATCGCAGTGTATACTCATTTCTCCAAATTGACAGCACGGAAGCCATCTGCCTAGCAAGATGACCTGCTCACTGCCATCTTCGAGCGAAAGATTTCCAAGGCTCTCCTATGTTTCGAATTCACCAGAAGTCGTCGAGATTGATGAGCACCTCCCTCCTTATCTGCCTTCTCTCCATCCCCTCTTGCAATTTCAAACCTCGTTCACCCCCACACAACTACCCTTGATGCTCTTAAAGCTCAAGACTAGCTCATGCTGACTTGCGCAGATACAGATCCAGACATAAAATCCAGAGCTGACCCAACAATCTGCCAACGCAGCTTTCGCTGCCCCATTGCCAACAATGGACAACAATTCTGACGTGCCTCCAGGCACCGTGCCAGCCGAGAAGAAGTATACTGAGGCACAAATGGATAAGATCAGGGCTGCAATGATGGAGGAGCTTGGTATTGGCCGAAGAGACAATCTACCTCTCGCTGATAGAGGTGCTCCCGCTGAAGCGTTGCGACCAATCAGACAGCCCAACCAGCATTTTAACTCAGCAACCGCTGCTTGGCATAGTAAGTTGTTAACATGCACCTAAAATCCGAACATGATCTGCATGATCTCTGCCATGCCCGACTTACTTACGTTTTGTAGCACTCCATCTTGAAGAAGGCGCCGACCCTACGAAGGATGATCTTGACAATATTGCTGATGGACAATTGTATCGTTTGAGAAGAGGTGCTTCTTCATCTGGACTTCGAGGCAATACTGCAGCGAGAGGTGGCCATTTCTCCAACGGAAATCGTGGTGGTGGCAGAGGAAACCGGGGTGAACATGGTGGAAGTAGATTCATGGGATCGTGCCTTCCAGATGACAGGTATATAAATTGATTCTACTACTAAGTTGAGTCACTAACATCCTCATCTGCAGACCTTATAACTCCTCGTTCACTCCCAAGTCGTTCATGTATGAGGCTAGACAAAATGCTAACGGTAGTCCACACCTTGACATGGTCCAGGATCGTCTTCGCGGTCTAGGACCATCTCATAACTTGCCTCCCAAGCACCAATCTGGTTGCGCTCCAAATTCCCCATCCCAAAGAATTCGTCAATCAAAGGCAAAGGCAAATGCTCGACCTTCATATCCGTCAAGCCCACAGGTGGTTCAGCCTTCCTACAAGCTTGATGACGGGGATAGGTTTCTTAGGTGGGCTGGTATGGGAAAGTCAGCTACCACACAGCCTCCAGCCACACCAAAGCCAGCCGCTAGCGAAGTCTCACAACAAGCTTGGCCTACTCCCGCTGGACGTCTTTCCCAACAATCCACACCTGAACCATCGACTCCCAATATCGCAATTCCAGCTCAAGTTGGCCCTCCAGCAGCTACTCTTGGCAGTCAAGGTCTTTCGGGTTCAAAATGGGGTCCATCTCCTCAACAAGAACCTCTTCAATCACAGGCTGCTCCTGTTTCGCAGGGACCTCTCCCATCACAAGATGTTCTTACCATGCAGCAACCTTCATCCCTTTCCTCCCGAACTGGCGCTTTCACCGGCTGCATTGTCCTTCGTCAAAATAACGTCAAGATCGCGAAGAATAATGCCATAGTGGAGAAAGAAGGTGTAGCGGCTATGACAAAGAACAACAAAACTGAGGAGCTCCATACACTCGTTCTCGTTGAATCTTCAACTGGGACCATCCTGGTTGACGAAGTCGTATCACACGATGCGGTCTTTGACGTACACGGTTCTACAGTGACTTATCGGGCTGAACAAAAATCTGCTCAGAAGCCTCCCACCTGGAAGATCAGATTTCAATTACCGTTGCACGCAAGCAGCTTTACGAGATTTGTCATTCTCGATCGTAGTGCGGCTGGTCATGTTCCACGTGCGGTCTCCGACATAGGTCATGCTCCCTCGAATCATTCTCCTAGTCTTGAAACCACATACAGTGCCCCAGAGCACATGGATACGTCGGCTACTCAATACCAGAAGATTGAATACGGAAACGGACATATCCAACAGATATCAAACGGTTCTCAATTCCCTTATCACGCTGGTTACGAACTTGGAAATGCCCCGGCTACTGGTGTATTTGCTCAGGAAAGTACGGCCGATAATGTTGAGACACTGATCACATTCGGAGATGACAAAGAGACGTATACCCCACCATCAACCATGAATTCGGATATCTTTGACCTCTTGGAAGCCGTCGGTAGTTTCGAAATCATTGAAAACCTCTTCAATGCCCTTGGCGGCGATGCTCTCTTCTTTGACCACATGAGCCAAGAGGTGGTTGCGCTTGGAGGAAAGACAGTTAACGACGCTTCGTCTGACGACTTGATTTCAGATCCAGTGTACCACTCCGTACTAAAAGCCGCGATTGTCTGTTTTCTTTCAAGATCAGAGACCTTTGCTATGCTTCCAGAGGATTACTCGGTTGCACTCGTTCAACACCAAAGTCGCAAGATCATGGAATTCGCCATCTCAAGACGTGGTTTGGCTCCGATTCGAAGTACTAATATTTCTGGGGAGAGTACTATCGGCTCTGCACTTGTCAAGGAGAACGCCACCATAGTCTCTGTGACTGAGCCTGAGGAAGATACTCAGCCTGAGACTTTGCCCCAGAATGCTGGAGATTTGGCGGAAGATGATATCGCTCACCAATTGAAGGTCGCAGAGGAAACTCGGATCAAGTATTCGCCAAATTCCTTGCTCGGTCTTCGTGACCATGCAGTGGCCGTAGATATCAGTGACCAACCTCCTCGAGATCGTCGTCCCACAAATATTGTTGGTCCTCGAATTACGGTCACACCTGTCAAAGCTACTCCACCCGTTACCACTGTTGACGAATGGCAAGCTTTCAGCGTTGCGGAATCGAAGTCAGCTGCTCCTGTTACAGGAACTCCTGTTGTTTCCTCGTCAGTGTCACCGGCCGATGTACGAAATGTTCCCCAGGACACTTCTCAGCCTCCAGCAATCTCGACTGCGATGTCCCGAGAGACCTCTGCAGTTGCGCCAGCCTTATCAGCTGTGAACCCATGGCAGGCATTCGCTGCTAGTGAGCAATTGAAGACAGCTTCCGAGGTTCCAGAAACATTGGCTCCTGCGGTAGAGGAAATTCCTATGGAGGTTGCATCACCTGCAGCACCCATGAACCAATGGCAAGCATTTGCTGCTGCTGAAGAGACAAAATCTTCTTCTCAGAATCAAGACCCTCCTAATGTTGTGCCTATCACACGTCCTGAGACGCCAAAGCTCGTTGAAGAGGTAAAATCGGCTCCGAAGTCTTCCATCTTCGCTGCAAGCGTCGTTCAGACTACGCCAAGCACAGTAGTGAGCCAACTGAAAGGTCAACAAACAGACGATGCTCTCTGGGCTGCTATGCTCGGCGCCGTGGGTTCTTCGAAGCCTGTCATCGAGTCAGAGTCACAAGCTCCTAAAGGTTTGCGACACCACCCTTCCAAGTCTGATATCAATGAAAGACTTGCTGAGTCATTCTCAGGACTTAATATCCGTACAAATGTTGCTGTCCTAGGAGTTGAACCATCTACTCCAGTCATCGAACAATCTATGGCTGTACCAAGAACCGAGATCAATTCGCAATTGACTCCACACTCAAGCTCGACGGTTCACTGTCAAACATCCCTTCAAAACTCTGCTCCTACAGTAGTACCTACTCCAGCTAGTCAAGCTATGAAAGACAAGATTGCTGCGGCATTGAAGCAGCCACTAGGCACCTCAGCCATCCAGTCTCTTGCTAACAGCTTCGCTCAACAACCATCTGTCGGCAGTCCGATGGCCAACCCCAAGTCCCAGTTGAAAGCAGAGACTGAGATCAAATTGGAAAAGCTTGCGTCTCCACCAATGGCCTTTGTGAAGTCTGAGCCGAAGTCTCCCTCAGTTCACAATACTCCTCTCCCACCTCCTATCGTGGCATCGGAGATCCTGAAGGTACCAGCCACTTCGCAGACGGTGTCGGTCAAGTCCCCAGTAGCCAAGACTGCGAAGGTTGAATTTGGTGGTCTCCTCCAAGCTGCTGTCTCTCCAGCCAAGCTAAACCGTGCCTTGGACGAAAACTTTAACAAGGTACTTAAGGGTGCTCCTGGACTCTCTGCTTCAAAATGGGCAGATGAATCGATCACTCCTCAATTTACTAGACATTCACGACTCCCCCCATCGCCATTCCCATCGTCCTTCATGACAGCCCCTCAAGGTGGCATGTACTATCCGCAAGGACAGCATGCAAACCAAATCCCAACTCCAGGATTTGCTCCGATGATGGCAACAGTTCTTGTCGAGAACCCGGATGGAACATACCGTGAGGTTACTGGCATGGTTAAGCCTGGTTCAGTTCCCATCGTTGCTCATGCTCCGATCCCTCAAATGGGCCACCAACCTTACGTCGAGAATGTTCGCCCTTCAAGTGGACACATGGACTCCCCAAATTACACAACCGCGTCGACTTTCCCGGCCAGACCTAACCCATACCAACATGATTCTTCCTTCGGATCTGTTGCCTCGGACAGCAAGATCAATCCTGATGCGCCAACATTCGAGCCATCTCCACAACGTCCAGAGGCATTTGCTCCAGGAGATGAGAGACCAGCCCTGTCGCCACGCCGAGGAAACCTTCAATCCCAACTTCAGTCAAGATTGAACAGTAGTATGAATGGTCCTCGCATTGCCTTCCAAGGTCCACAGTTGTGAGCTCTTCCCACGATTGTTGGGGTATGGTTGATCATGCTTTATGATTAATCAATGTTGGGATGGCGTTAAATGGTTGGACTATGGTTTTGAAAGTGTATGAACCACTACGATAACGAAATGATGAGACAGGCGTGGATGATGATGAGAGCAAAAACGCAAATTTGATTTGGAGGAATAGATCTGACCAATACTGGGCGGGGGTCCGCAGACAGTCAAAGGTCAGAAATTCTCTGAGATCTCTACCACCAAAAAAAGAGCAAAGTAAGCAGAGTTGGCTACAGCCTAAACTTAGACTAGGCAATTGAAAGCTTCTTGCAAATTTCTGTACCTGTGTTTGAAATTGATTAGTGAAGAGATATACTCCTGTATCCCGTACCCGTGTTTACAGAGTGAACGCATGTGAAAAGGGCAAGCGAGAGCCCGTTGACAGGGGCAGCACAGTGATTGGATCCAGCAAGACCCCTGAAAACCGGAGTGAGCTAAGCTGAGAAACTCCACCACATCGTATCGTACGAATCCAGGTACGACTTCCACCGAGTTGATACGACTTCCCATCCTCAACACCACCTCCACGCCCCCATTGACTGCATTCATTCCTTAACTGCAGGCACAATCCCTCCTCTTACGATGCCTGCTTCTACCTCGACAATTACGACCTCAAGGTCACCGAAAGAACCTCAGACCGCTCGCCTCCGCGCCGAGAAAGAGACTGTACAACCCCCTCCAATCGAGGTCAAGGAACATGATTTCTTCTGGACATATACCGAGGAGCCGCACCGGACGAGAAGAATAGCTATTATCAAAGCGCATCCAGAGGTACATATGTCTCAGTCCGCCAATTGGCATATCCTTTATCTTCCCGTCCTCCCAACCAGCAGCTAGCTAACTTGCCCCTCCCAGGTAACCAAACTCTGCGGTCCTGAACCCCTCACGAAATACCTCGTCCTCCTCGTCGTAGCGATCCAAGTATTTTGCGCCTACCTCCTCCAAGACACGCCGTTCTTCAACTGGAGGTTCTGGGCTACGGCGTATGTGATTGGGGCTACTGCCAACCAGAATCTGTTCCTAGCTATCCATGAGATCTCACATAATTTGGCTTTCAGGACGCCTTGGTTGAATAGGGCGTTGGCTATTATGGCGAACCTACCGATTGGTGTGCCGTATAGTGCTAGTTTTAGGGTGGGTTATGCTTTATTTTATTTTCAATTTTGGTGGCGCGGAAGTGTGATCTTGAGAACGAGATGGAATGGGAGTTCGGCATATGAGAAGATGGATATGGGCTGGCAGATACTGAGCATCATCTTGCGTTTGAGGACTATGCTAACAAATCACAATAGCCATACCATCTCACCCACCACAAATCCCTCGGCGTCGACGGTCTCGACACCGACCTCCCAACAGCCTTCGAAGCAGTCTTCCTGGACTCCCTCCTAGGCAAAGCCTTCTTCTGCACCTTTCAAATCCTCTTCTACGCCATCCGACCGATCTTCATCTACGCCGTCCCCTTTACCTCCATCCACTTCATCAACATATTCGTACAAGTCCTCTTCGACACCATCCTTGTCAAAACCTGCTCCGCCAACTCCGTCTACTACCTCATTCTCTCCTCCTTCCTCGCAGGCTCCCTCCACCCTTGCGCAGGCCATTTCATAGCCGAGCATTACATCTTCGAGAAACTGCCCACAGGTGCCAAAGATCCTTTAACCAACACGCCTGTTCCTGAGACGTTCTCATACTACGGCGCCTTGAACATGTTGACGTATAACGTGGGTTTGCATAACGAGCACCACGATTTCCCTGCCGTACCTTGGAGTCGCCTACCACTGCTGCACGAGATGGCGAAGGAGTTCTATGCGGATCTGCCGAGACATGAGAGTTGGGTGGGGGTCATCTGGCAGTTTGTTTGGGATAAGGAGGTTGGTATGACGTGTAGGGTTAAGAGGAAGGAAGGGGGGCGGAAAGTGGGGAAGTGGACTGCTGAGGAGATACAGGCTTAGGATATCTCTGCCTGGCTTGGGCTGGGTTTACTGGCTGTTTGGACCTTTGGATGGGAGAAGGGCTCTGGAAATTGGGCTCGGAGATGAGATGTATATATGAACCGATGACGACGACGTACATACGTATCATGGCATGGCATGACGGGCACTGGCGTTTTTTTTACGGGATTGAAAGATTGCATTCCTTTTTTTTTTCCTGCGGAAAAGAGTGAGAGGGAGTGATAGAGATAGAGACTCTGCCCAACTCATATTCTTATTCGGCTTGCATGGGGAGAAGCGGTAGATTGATAAAGATTACCTAATGTTAACTCATGACTCTAATTCTTCTTCTTTTCTTTTGCTTTCTTCGTTTTCAATTTCCGGTTGAGTGAGTGAAATGGCTTTTGAGTGTATTGAATGAAGGAGAGTCGAGTTGGAAAGTACAGTATATGGTGATAGTGATAATGACAATGGTCACTCTCAGCTCTCAGCCTAATACAGGTATCACGAAGGAGAGAGGAGGGGGCAGGGGTATAAATACCTCGCCGGCACACTCAGCTCAGGAGGTCAATAACTTCGGACTACGCCTTGAGTTGCTATCATGTAGATCGCTTGGTCTTGGGACTCCATGCTTAGATTATATTGCATTGGATTGGATTCCTGCTTTGTGATGGTGGGGGTGCGGGAATGTGGTTTATTGGAGGGAAGAGCGATGGTTTGAAGATTACAGGGGGCGCGAGGGAGGAGTGGGATAGAATCTTATTGTTGTTGGTTTTGTGATTGTTGTCGTTTATAGTTTCGCTACTATTTTTATTTATTGAGTATCAATAATTTCACTTAAAATATATGGTTTACTTCTCAAGCTCTAGCCCTACCAACTACACGAGAACACGAGATAGGATCTTAGGACATGGAAGTGAGTGGATGAGCAGTGCCGATTCAATATTCGCATATTCAAGACTTTGGGGAGAGACACGGCCGCAACAGTATGGTAGGAATCGGGTCGTCACCTCGGTTTTGGTCGATGTCTTCGATGGAGGATGGGGTTGTTTAAATACCCGTACTTGTTGAGGGATGGGGAAGGAAAGGAAGGGGAAGGAGAGCGAGAATATCTAAGGATTGGTGAATTGGTACTGTGTGTTGCTTCACTTGGCGGATTGGATATTATTTGGAATTCCAGCTATTACATTGACTTTCAGGTTTTAGTGTCAGAGTCTAGATTTAGTTATTGGATCATGCAGGCTTTCTAGATGAGTTGAGGTTCTGGTAGGTATATAAACGCATCTGTCTTCCCTACAATTGAAAATCAAACGCACGCAAGCCGCGAAAGAATTGGTGGCGCAATGCTCTCCTCGCTTTGGGTTGTATGTTAGGGCAAGTACGTGAAGCATTTATGAAATAGTGAGTCGGTTGTTGCATTTGGAGGATTTTGATTTGATTTGATTTGTAATAATGTTAGGAGAATGTGAAGTTCCTCCGGGTATTTTGAAATCTGGTCTCGGGTTTGGGTGCTGTTGTCAATTTGAATGGCCGTTGCTACTTATGTGATTTTGCGTTAGCTTCATTCCTTTTATACTAAGGGAAGAATTTGATGAGGAGTAAATCCAAGCCACTGGAGAAGAAAAGTTGGTATGGCCGTATGTACAATAGCGACAATCAAAGGTAGTCGGTGGATTGCTTGAAGGCACCCCCTCGCTAGCAACCCACATCGACCAGTCGGCACGATTCCTTCCAAACGTCTCCAAATGTTGGCGGCAAAGATAATTCGTAAACTAGGTTGAGTTATATGGGAGATTTGAAGATGTAAACCCAAGAGCTCTGCTATTCTTCTTCGTTTAGGGGGGGTTAATATTTCGTTCGCTAGCACGCTTCACATATGGCGCGCCCCCATATCTCAACTACAAGTTCATTCACTTTGATATTCTAGATTCTTGAAACTTAACAGAATAAACAGTAGGGTGAAGGTTGAGGATGTTTGAAGATATATAAACTTCACAGTCTGCATTCTCAAACACCACAAGAGCAACTCAGATCTACATATATCTCCTTCGAAGGAGTCGTTAGACTGCAACGTTTGCATTTAAGTGATCTGTTCCCGCTGAGATGATTTGATTCTTGATGAAATTCGAGATTGGGAGTGTTCAATTCCATCCAAACGAGGCGTGTGTAAAAATTTGTCCCTTGACAACGAACTTTTGCTAAGGCTCGTTTTGCTGTCATGTTATTTTTTGTTGTCTGTATCCGCCAATTTTGCTTCCAGTTTCCCAAAATCGATTCCTACATGATTCTTCTGCCGCGGTAGAGAGAAGACTGTACAACCAAGCCGGCATTTTCTGGGTGGGGTTCGAAAACGTAGTGATGTTTACATATCTGCTGGATTTTACGTCTCCGACTTGGACGAGGCTTTTCACAGATTTAGCAGTAAAAATAGCATTGTTTATTGCTAGAAATGGTGTCCTTGTTCCTCTGTTTCGCACTGTCCAACAAGACCAACTTCCGAGTTTATGGTTCATATTATGTAGTGGGAAGTTGATTTGAAAACTGGTCAAGTTTTGAATAATTCAGTGGTAACAAAGCTCAGTTTTGGGGGCGGGTTCAATTCCACGGAGCCTCAATACCGTGGAGCCCTCCTGTTCGTGTAAAAATTGAATATTGAGATCGAAACATAGTAAAGTTTGTTCTCACTTGTGCAAAAGTAATCTCGTCAAATCAATGTATAAAAGCTCCCCTTTAATTCAGACTCAGTGTCAATATCTCATGAAGGGCAGTCAAGCTTGCAAAGTATTGCGGGTTTTCTCTCAAGTTCCCATGGGCTCTGGGGCGAGTTCATGTATACATGGTTTCTTCCACAATTATTGATGATGTCAGCAAGTAGGTTTCACCTGCAGGCCACGCAGTTAGATACAAACCTTCTCCCTATTGCTAAATATTGACTTTGCTTTCAATTTCTAGTATTACCTGAGATCTTACATTCTGCGCAGTCTTACCATCCTCTGAGCCCTACTCAATTTTATTTATTTTCGCTCAGCTTTGCAACATTAGCGGGATAGCCTTAATACAAGATGAGAGATGGCCCATGAGAGCCTATGATACCGCATACGTCAAGTTCATCCACTCCGAGATTCGTTTGTTTTGATGTCTGAAATGCGGTGGTGGTGGCCTAGCGTCCTATACCCAAAACGCTGACTGAGAGAAATCCATTCTGGAGTAGCGAGATTCAGATTGAGACAAGACGTCAGTTGAGCCATTGAATTCACTTGTCTAGGTTCACTCAATGAACTCAGCGGGAATTGGTGACAAGTACAAGTAAACTTAGGGACTGGAGATAGTAGGATTATGAACACAAACAACTTCGAGATTTTCGTACACTGTGCCATGAATCGTTGGTCTGTCTATCCAGTGTGATTTCAAGAGCGGGCAAGTTTTTCATTGGGCTGATGTTCAAGGGAACATATCAAAGAAGAGAACAGAAATCAATGTGGTAGAAATCAGGTATTATTGTTCGTATATCTTCACACCGTTGCAGCTACAGGGCATTTCGGAAATTGAAAAGGTTCAAGCCAGTCTCCAACAGTCCAGTCTTAAATTCCCCCTGGAACCACGTACCCCCCTATCTCCTCACTCAACGGGATGGCCAACCAACAAAGTTCCAAGTAGAATGCATGCAAATTGCAAATTCTCGCTTCGAATGGGAAATTTCTTCAACAATGTCCGAAGCCTTCCTCCCCACACTCTCTCCTTACATTGGTATAGCTGGGCCTCCCCTCCCCGTCTCTTCCTTTAACTGCTCTCCTAACCCCTCTAACTCCTCATTTGAAAGCCTCTCGTCGTAGACCCTCGCATTCTCGAAATCAATCAGCGTCACTCTCGCCTCCGACTTCCCCGCCCCTTCGTGAATGAGAAAGTTATACCGATTCAAATCCCCATGAACAAACCCACTCTCACGGAACCTCCTCACCACCTGCTCGCAAGTGTCATAGTCTTCAATCCCAGCCCTTCTCCCCTCTACCTTCTCAATAAGCAACCCCATCACCCTTCCATTCTCGACGAGGTGGGCCAGGAAGGCAGGAGCCCAGGTCGGAGTCGTCGTTGTCTGTAAAGTGCTTAACGCACAGTAAATCTGAGTCTCTCACTCCACCTGCGGGATCTCAAACTCAAAACGTGCGATTTTCGCAACAGCAGTCTTGTTGTCTTCCCATTCGACCTCGTATGTGCGTAAATTGAAGCGTCGAAGGCGGTTCAGCGACAGGATATCGATTTGTCGCGGATGCCAGATAGTCGTCACAGCAGCCAAGGGCTTAAAGGAAATGGAGCGAGTGAGAGAACCGTGTTCATCTCTACCGACTGTCATAGTCGTCCAGTCGCCGGCGGGAAAGGGAGGTAAATTGTCAATGAGCAGTGGTGGGAAACAGAGAATGTCCGAGTAGTCGTATACTTTTGGCTTGACGGAGACATACCGGACTCGATTGTCAACTTGGATCCTATAATCGGAATCGTCTTGGTCGTCGACGTACATGGACAGCACGGTGGCGTCTTTGAATGTCAGGTTTCGCTCTGCCATGGTCAAGAGGATTTGTGGCACTCTTGAAATCAAAATTTGAAATCGGAATTGAAATCGCTCGAGGCTACAACAACCAAGGCGTGTGAGATCAGAATATCCACGGCTAGAGTCTCAACGTTACACTCACTATCGATCTATCTATGTCTGCACTGCATTCTTTCAGATAACCGTGGCGGGGTGTTCAACTTAGACGCCAGGATACGGTATTCATTAGCGTGTGCTAGCGGAGGTCAGCGGGTAAGTGATTTCAAGACCTGACCTGACACCCGACACATCTTAAATTTTTCATCTTAACGTTCAGAATATGTTCAGAAGGAGTTCTATACGCTATCTTTTCTTGTATTTCAGTGGTGCGTTATGGTTGCGTTGCAAAGGGGTTGAGTTTGGACCCCTGTCCGCTAGGATTTATACCATACTTACCCCGGTATCTGCAAATGTATTGGTGATTACAGGGTTGATGTTGCAATAGCGCGTACTGTAGCACACGCCCTGTCTGCCTTACTCCGTACGGAGTTTGGCCGGCATCACTGCTTCTCCAACAATCCAAGATGGAGCGGGAAGGTTGCATGCTATGCAACTGCGCTATCAAAGATTTATTTTCTGTCAACTGAAGTTTAATCGCCATTTTAGAGCCCACTTTTTGTACCACTCTCGATCTTAAATCAACCAAATGTGCTCCGAACGAAAAAATCAGCCAGAATATCTGGGCTGAAGTACGCTCATAATATGCGATGGCCCGCGAAATGGACTTGGAAATGGCGTTGCATAGATCGAACTTTCAAATCCATGAGGCGAAGTTTTGTTGAAGAGAAATTCCACCGATTCTATCTCCAGACACTTCGAACGTTCAGATATATTCTCATATGATGAGAAAGCCAACGAGATGTTTGTGTGTCGAGAACGATGCATCAGTCAGTTGGCGACTTTGTGGGTATGCTAACGTGAATGCAGATATCAGATCTCACCAATTCTATCCCAACTCCTAGGTACTATAAAAGCTATCTGCAATGTCAGGCAGCGTGGTATGTAACCCGCAAACAGGCGAGAACATGCCGTATCATATAAGCCTGCGGGTTGCGGGTTGTGGGTTGCGGTTCCATATGTTCGGCTTTCCAACACTACGAAGAGTTTTCGCAAATGTAATTCGAAGCGGAGCCTTGCTTGAGCAGGGCAGACGAATTCCCATACCAAGCGAAGAAAATAAAAATTGCTGTCAGATGTTGCTATGCTGTCAATTCAAATCTACTTCTCCTCACACTCATCCAGCCAGACAATGATGATACCCACCCGATCTGATCGTGAATCACTTCACTCCACGTTGTCTTACAGTAATTTCTCACAAATATCTAGGATTAGATAACAGCAACACGGTAGTGACACTATATGGGAAGGTTGCCAGAACACATCGGAATGCGGAATTTCTCTTTTCCAGTCATGACTCCCGTCCTTTGAACGGAGGAGAAGAGGCTTTATAAACGGCTCTTCGTCCTGAGGGAGGGGTTAATCAACCTTCGCTTTCCGATCCGATATGGAAAAAAGATATGAATATAAAAAGAGTCAAGGGAAGGGGGGAAAATAAAGCAAGGGTACTGTATAGAGCTAGCGGATACCACACGCATATAACGCAGAGGAGAAGTTTAGCATTCTCCAAATCTAGTCTTGAATAAGGCAGTATATAAGAATAGAGTAAAAATACCGTAAAATTGAATCATACATGAGCTCTCATGATCTCGAGGGAAACCTGGCTTGGCAGGGGATCATATTGAGGCATTATAGACAGGAATAAAGGATGGAAGGCAGGTCAGTTATGCAACTCGATGACTTGTATGGCATTTCTTTTCATTTCATTTATCCCCCTCCCCACTCTCTTCCGCAATTGTCAGCAGAGTCATTCTTCTCTCAACCTGGCGCAATCGTCCATCCAGCGGTTCCTTTGCGGCAACCGCATCGTTCGCTTCATCCACTCTAAAATATGTCATAGCAGGAAAAGCACACAAGCAACCAATCAAGCAAAGGGCATAAAAAAGGAGACACGAGTCAAAACTGACAAGAAGCAGAAGCGCAATAGAGTACAAAAGATATTCAAGGAAATCTTTCGTTGAGAGTTTCGTTCGTTCATGGATGTACATAGGTACGTAGTCGCGAGTAGAAAAACAAGGAACTGCTACTCCTGTAGAGGAAAGGGAAGATGATATACCATATCCACCACCACTCCCCATCATCAAGCCAAATATGTCATGATTTCTGCGCCTCGAGAAGAAGGGAAGTACAAGAGTAGTGGTTCCGCAGAGCGCAATTGTACTGTGGCCCACCCAATCAAAAATGCCTGCCGTTCTGACTATCTGCTTTCTGCTAGCGAGCCTGGCTGTCTTGCTTGCTTCTTCCTGACCAGACCAGACCAAACCAACGCCCCTCCCTAACGTACACTTCCCCAGGAAACAGACGCGAATTAGAAAAAGATATAAGCAAGCAGGAAGCTCATTAAGCAGAGCGCGGCGACGATTTGAAGTGGGACGCCTTGACTGGCTTGGACTTGGTGAGCAATGTTGTTGACTGTCTCGTTGCTCGTCTCCCCCTTAGCTACCTTGCGCATCCTCAACCCACCCTCTTGTGCATATGATGAGATTGTAGCTTGGGCCTCGGCGAGTTTGACCTTCATCTCTTCGTAGGACAGAGGGGCTGCATTGCTGACTGCTACGGGGATGGAACTTGCGAGGTTGGAGCCAGATGACTTGGCGGATGGGGTATCAGTATCTGGCTTGGTCCCGATAGTAGACCGGCGGGTCTCGGGGGTATAGGTCTGTTCTGGAGATGGGGAGCGTTGGTTGCTATAAGCTGGAGGAGCAGTCTCGGGTGTATCAACCTAGTACTAGTTAGCGAAGTCTGGCATGTGCAAAGGGGAAACATACAGAGTGGCTAGAGGCACCGTTTATGCCATTCTTCATTGGGGTAACAGCAGCTGCAGCACTTCCTGGAGCGAGGTAGACAACCCGGATCTTCTTCTCTTGAACACTCGATCTCTCAGCCTCATCAACATGCTGCCACTGTGTCCTATTAGCAGATATACCCGGCAGATAATGTCTGCGATTCTTACAATGGACTGGATGTTGGTAAATTCCTTGTCGGCAGTAACAGCGACAGATTGGACCAGGAACTTGTCTCTGCACTTGATATCCAAAGGAGGATCCTGTTTCATCGCCTGCAAAAGAACTGCGGGGAAACTATCAGTACCGAAACACTTCCTGGAGAGTTGGCTGGCACGAGAAGCCACATACCAGTAACCTCGACCTCCTTTCCTGGCTCGATTCTTCCTGAGTTGGGGCGGACACAGTATCTGTAACCTTTGTCAACAATAGCTTGGGGGGTTCATGGAGGAGGTGCGCCGTACTGCTTAGGAGCGGTTGTCTTGACCTGCAGATCGAACAGGTGGTCAGCAAACTGGTATAGATGTAGGGGCGCAAACGGCATAGCATACCTTGAAGGCAACAGGTGTGCGGTTGGAGTTTCTGATCTTGAGTGATTGCGACACCTCGGTGGTAAAGGGCCCTATTGTTTTGTTAGATCTCCCCTGTTTGCAATGGCAGCCAACATACGGGTGAACGCAAGCTCGGTGGGCTCGATCTCGACGGACATGGTCGCGGATGGTAGAAGGTATGTTTGGGGGTGCCTCGAAGTTGGCAGAGTGGTTGGTAATTGTACGAACGTAAGATCGCTCAGATGGAGGATGTTGTCGCGGATATGTACCAGGCGATCTGGACAAAGAGTGGTGGGCGAAGGAAGGGGAAGTAATTGATGGTGGAGGCAAAGGAAGAAAAAGTATATCAGGTGCAGAGTCGGAAGGTGAAGAGATGGTGATTGTGAGAGACAGTGTTGATTCACTCGTGCGTGTGTTCTAATTGTTTGTATTGTCTTGCCCTGTCTGGTCCTGTCCTGTCCTGCTGGTGATGTTGCTCGTCTCCGTCTGGGTGGTGATCATGGACCAACCGGTTCTTGGGCGACCATCGGTTCCTCGCTAAAACGTCATTCACCGGGGGGCGGCTAGCTGACCTGATCACCACTGACCTCCGGAGGTAGTGGGCCAACTACTGAGCTGCCAAGGGTCAATACTGAGCAATAACTTACTTATTCATTCCATTCTGGACTGGACTAAGTCCGAAACCCCTCCATAAATAAAGTCCACAGCTTCGAAGACCTGCACCGCATCTTCCTTAAATACATACTCGACGATCTCTTGACAACTTGGAAACTTCAAAGAAACCCAACAACTTCTTCCACAGCTATCAATATGGCACAATCGGATCTAGCAGTCCTCTTGGACATGGGCTTCGACAAGGAGAGGGCTGAGCTGGCTTTCAAGAAGACTGGTTCTTGTACGATCTTTCTCATTCTACAATATATCGCCAAAGCTGACTCAACTTCTTAACAGTGAACCCAGCTCTACAATGGCTCGAAGACAACCAGGACAAATCCTGGGAGGAGATCAGCGCAGCAACCGCCGCCGCGGCCGAAGAGGACGAGACAAATCCAAGCATCGAGGCAGCACCCTTGAAAGAAGGAGAGGTAGCACAGTCCTTGGTGTGCGATGTCTGCGGCAGAAAGTTGCGAAGTATGGCACAAGCTGAAGCTCATGGGGAGAGAACGTATGCTACCCCACTACTACATCATACGGAGGGGTACACCTGGTGCTAACTGCGGGGTTTCAATAGTGGCCATGACAAGTTCTCGGAATCTACAGAGGAGATTGCGCCTTTGACCGAGGAGGAGAAGAGGGCGAAACTGCAGGAGTTGAGGGAGAAGGCTGCTGCGAAGAAGGCCTTGAAGGCGGTTCAGGACCGTGAGGAGGCGAAGGCAAATGAGGTACATACCAGCCACATCCAGCATTTCTCCAAGGGATTGTACATCGCAAGGGCAGCTGCTAACATTCATACTTCTAGAAAATCCGGATGAAGTCCACCAAGGAGGTCCAAGATGCGAAGGAGAACCTCGCAAAGCAGGAGCAGATCAAGGCCGCAGCGAAGAAGCGCCAGGAGAAAGTGGACGACCTTGCAGCTAAACGCCGAATTCAAGAGAAGATTGCCGCAGACAAGGAAACTCGCAGACTGAAGGCCGAAGCACAGAAGGCAGAGCGTGAAGGTCGTGCTCCACCACCAGATCCAACACTCGCAGCCGCCGCAACTGCCCAAGCCAGTTCGAGTGGCAACCCAGCACCCAAAAAGGAGGTCACCGAGGCCCGTCTGAGACTACAGACTGCAACTGGAGTTGTGATGAAGACATTCCCGGTGGACACTACACTATTTGAGGTTGCTCAATCTCTGGAGGCCGAGAATGCCGGAGTTCCAGTGGAGAGTTTTACCATGACATACCCAAAGAAGACATTCGCTGGTGGAGTAGACTTCTCCAAGACATTGAAGGAGGCTGGTCTTGCACCAAGTGCTGTCCTCATCGTCAAGTAGGATGGGGGCTCCGCCTCATACGAAGTTACGATTTCATGCAGACACACGAAACGCTAGTGATCCTCTGCCTACGTTTCGTTCCTTTCTTTTGGTTACATGGCTGGGCAGGCATAAGGGGTGCATGGTCGGTCGGCGTTGGGAGAGCGGTATTTCTATTTCCTTTTCCTTTACTTTGCAACCTCGTGTCTATAAAGTAGTCAGCTAGCGTAGTTGAGTGGTATTGCTATTCATCCACTCCATCTATACGTTAAGCTGAAATCTGTCTGTCTGCAGCAGACAGATCTTTAGACACAAAATCAAAAAGGTCATCCAATCAGCCTGTTACCCTCTCGGTCCCAACTAAAAGAAGTGATGGCAAGCGATATTAGCGTGAAACGCTCTCAGTCTTGAATCCTCTCCCAGGCAGGATGAACTCCACGATCAAAGTCAAAAGAACCAACTCCTGTCCGAATACTGCACCACACTCACTGCACAGGACTAGCTGAAGTTCGACGGACATCTAACATTAATCTATTCCATTCCGCTCCATTCCTGCAAAGCCAGGTACAAAATCTATCCCTTTCCTCGCTTCACCACAACGAAGCCACAACAAAAACCAGCTACCTAGCTGAAAACATGCTAAGTTTTTGGCACATAGTCTTAACACGCCCAACCCATCCATCCATCCATCCACACGCCAAAAAGAAGTAAGCTAGCCACGGTATGCAAATGCCAGCAAGAGTCTGGTCGATAGCTAAGAGTTGTGCTTATACTTTGAAATTCCCATCCATACGCCCCCACAGCAAACAAAGTCAAGCAAAGCCATCTGATAAAGATGACCTAAACGCCATCTCCCACACCATACACCATCCTCTGGGTAAGGATCATGGCTAACCATTCAAGCGCTGCCTCTTCAAATCCCCGCCAGCGTCACTACCTAGCCCTTCATTTGGCGGTAAATCATGCAACGGAGCCCTCGAGTCAACCGGTCTCTTAGACATCGTGGGTGGTTTGTACGAGTTCCTATTCATCATCGGACTCGGACTTCCAGGCGCACCAATCCTCCTAGTATTATCGAATTGGGGATTCATGATATTAGGTCGTGGACCAGGGGGGCCAGCTCCAACTCCAGCTCCAGCTCCGGGAGCAGCGACGGCTTGACTGGATCCCGGGACGTGTTTGAGGTCTCGGGTGAGGGGTTTGGAGGATTTGTGGTCGATTCCGGGGGTTTTGCGAATCGAAGGCGATTCGGCGTGAGGGTTGAAGACTGGGAGATGGGCTGGGATTGCCGTGGGAGGAGCACCGTCCGTAGTACTTCCCTCCGGGAGCATTTGGGCTGCTCTGGCGGAGAAGAAACCTTGGCCTTGGGGTGGGAGAGAAGTGGAGTCGCTCTCGTTTGAAAAAGGTTTGTTTAGCTGGGCTGGAGAGGCTGGAGCTGAGGGTGGTCCATTGCGGCTTGGTTGATTGAGGACTCGTCCTGCCATGGGGTTTGGTGGTGGCATCGGTCGGTTTTGGGCATTTGCTTCTGGTGGCGGGCGAGGCTGCTGAGCTGCTCCACTGTTGGATCTTGTGAAGCCACTGTTAGGGGTTTGAGGTTGTGGCGGTATGTTATTGTTTGGGGGCGGGCCTGTTGGTCGTCCAGGAGGTACTCGAGGAGGTGGACGATTGACTTGGGGTCTGTTTTGGTTTACATTTCCGGTATTGGGAGCAACGTTTCCATTGCGAGCATTATTGAAGTGGTGTGAGGCCGCCGCTACTGGAGGCTCTGGTACAACTACTTCATCAGGGTGCGAATCTGGATCGGCTACACTGAAATCTGCTTCATCAAAGTCTAGAGATTGTAAGTAAGAGTTTAGACTGAATGCTAGATTGGAACATACCTCCAAACTCATCATCCATGGTATCTTCAGAGACTGTACAAATTGTCAGCTAGAGCTTCTTTACCTGAGTATCCGCCACCTACAAAGATTCGTATTCCCAACCACTACCTGCGGCTTCTCTTCCAATTGCTTGATTTCTGGTTCCCTCTTGGGCGGCGGCGCAAATGTAGAATGCCGATGCAATTTATCCGGCTCAAACTTGGAGGATCCGACCTTCATCTTGGTAACGTTCTTCACGTAGTCCTTATCGTAGAGACAATTCCCCAGAACGTTTCCAAAGTTCTTCAGTGCTCTCTTCAGCCCATCTGTCGTACCCTCCTTTTTTGCCTTCTCAAACGCCGCCGCCTTGCCCTTCGCATTCTCCATATGTCCATATCCAATATCCTCATGAAACGTACCATCTCGAAGAGTAACCCGTACAATGACCGACAGCCCCAAGCTAACTTTCATCGACTGCGGGTTTTCATCTACGAAATCGACTTGGATGTCCATGATCTGGCTGGACCAGCCATTGAATCCGAAGATTTCATTGGCAAGCTGGATGGATTTCTCCGCTGCTAGGTAGTGGACTTTCTGGTTGGAAGGGCCGGCTCGAGAGGATATGTATTCTGGACCCAATTGCTTCTCCAGACGGGCTTGTAGTGTCGTGATCTCTTGGGCCGTGTACAGCGACACTTGGGGAGTGATGGGTTCGAATGGATTGAGAGTTACCTTCCCGTTCGCGTTATGCTGGTCCCCGGGCCTGTCAATGTCAGCATCCGCATCAGAGGGCATTAATGGATTCTGCGACATACGCAGGCATCTTGAGAGTGGCAGATTAGCAAGAGAGAGTTGATTCCAGTGTCACATTGGTTGTGGTGGTTGATGATAGTTAGGTTGGTGGCGCGTCTGATGGGGGCTACGCGTTGTTGTGAAGTTCCAAGAAGCCCAAGACACACGGAGTCACTGGATCACTAGCCACAATCCGCTGTGGCAGTGCACACTGCCTCCATTTCGAGGTCACAAGCACATCTGGAGAATAGATTGTTACAACCTGGAAATCGCCTTGTTAGAGCACTATATTTATTCACATGGGTAAATGTCTGGAATTAATTGATTGGTGACATGTGTTGGATTTGCAGTCTAGTCAAGCCACTGAGAGGGGTACACATCAGCAACTCCAATGAAGTAGCATGGACCTTTCTTGCTTGATCACACATTCGGCCAGCGCTTAGTTGATATGCTCCATTCCCAATAGTCGCAGTCTAAGCTACCGACCCAGTTCGCTATGGTAATGAGTGTACGCCTGACATAACAGCCTTCCTGCAGAAAAGGGACCCAGATGCAGAAGGAAAAAAAATGAAATCCATCCCAAGGCAAAAGCCAGAACTCCCAAAGCATGCTCCAGAAAAGAGCCCAGACTCAAAGAAAGGGGAATCGTCATAAGTTTCGTAAGTACTGCCGTAGCCGGTGTATCGTATAAGCAAAAGAACGCCGCGGAGTGAACTGCCGCCTTCTATTCCAGGAGACCCCCATGCATGCAGTGACAATCTTCTCTCTGGCTCGATTATATACGGGCGTCTTCTAGTAACTCAGTAATCTACCACATCCCAACGCGGACAGGCATATTACCAGGACTAGCACCATATGTTCCATTCAGTAGTTGGTTGCGGATCGATCCAGGGTCGTTCGAGCTCGAGCCCATACCGCCCATTCCACCCATCCACCCAAGATTTGATCCAAGAGCATTCACAGCCACTTGCATTCGTCCTCCACTCTGCTCATTGTGCTTCGAAAGTCGTTGATCCCATCCGCCGGAGTGTAGCTGGAATCCTCCGCCTCGCTTTGATGCCTCACTGACTACTAACGCCCAGGCCCTCGAGATCTCGTCGTAAGCGTTATCCTTGTGATGCTTGTGAGATTGGCTGTCCCATTCTGGTAGATCGTGGATGACTTTGGTTGCGTGGTCGAGGTAGGTGAGGGATACGGTGGTTTGGTTCTCGTTCGGTGGAAGGTAGTGTGGTGTGAAGTCGGTCAAGGCATCAATCAGCTCGTTCAGTTGCTGCTTGACTCGATTGTAGGCGTAATCTGAGCCAGCGTTTCCGCCGAAAGGGAATGCCTCTCGCAAATTATCTTGATATTTGGACAGGACATCGACTGTAGAATCAACAGAAGGCCTAGGAGCTGACGAAACCACCTCGGAGCCGATCTGGGGATGACGCTCGCATATTGTTTGGAGGACGGATCGTAGAGACTCGGCGTCTAGTGTTTCGAGGAGACGGGGGAGGGCGAGGGGGCGACCGGTTACTTCGTTGGCTCTAACTTTCTTCGATGGACGAGCAAGAGGACGGGCTGCAAAAGCGGGGGATGCTTGGGGCGAAATGGACATGCTATCATCGTAGCCATCGTCGTCGGCTTTCCGTTTTCGGGTGCTCATTCTGGAGGAGGGTGTCTGTGGGGGAGCTGTTGGTGGAATCACAAATTAGCAAAGGGGGACAGGCAGAAGGAGGTCGCACGTCCATACCGAGGTTTTGATGAGCGTCGTGGTGATGGAGCGGGTATTGGTTGAAGGACGACGGGTGCGTTGCTAGCAGAACGTTCATCTTGGTGAAGTTCGCTGTATGCTGCGAGGTAACTCGAGAATAGGACCTCCAGCGGGCGAGGTGTTGTGGATCGAAGTTGCTCGCGGGTGATGCAGACGAAGACTCAAGAGAGTAGAGAGGTCGATCGTTGGAGGTGCTGAGTTAGATTGATTTGGGGTTCGAGCTCAGCTAGCCGAGACTAGTGGACGTCAAACTTAGGCCCTAATGGGACGACGACAACAACAACAAAACCAATGAATAACAATGCGTGAATCACAACCAGTTGCCTTATATTCGGGGTGTGGCAAAGAAGTTGAGATCGCTTCGAAGAACTTTGTTTTGTTTTGGTGGAGAGGGAGCCGCATATTGTTTGTTTTTATCTTATTAATTTTCGCCACCCTTGATTTCTTCGATACACCCCCACAATAATATAGGAAGCCCCTGCGCATGTGTCAACAGCAACGGAATCTCAGACACAAGACAACCCAAGCAGCTCACTGAGGAGCCATTCGAATTAATGTGCTGAGTTCCTGTTCAGGTACCGTTCAAGGCGTGATTCTGACTGTTCATCGGTCAAGGATAACTAAGATCATAGAATTCCAAGCATTCTTGACCGAACTACGATGTTAACCTTTGACATACCGCGCCCCTGTCATTCTTCCAGAAACAACCTTCACTGTCGTCATCTTTCATCAGAGTCTCATGTAAAAGGTCATCTTCGAAACTCACCTCCAATTGGGGGTTTTAAAAGTACAGTTATATAGGGCACAGAAACTGCTCCATTCGATTTTCACAATGTACGAGAAGGATGGGAGTTCATCTGACCTATTCTCGGTGTTGTCTTCGAGAGAAGTGACCTGCTTTTGGACCATTGAATGGAAGGAATGCCAAACCAAATACCCGGTGAATTGGTCCCTGGAACACTTGTGACATCAGATTCACCAGCTACTTTAGCATCCTAGAAATGTAAACTAGGCAAACTTTGTGAAGTGGATTCTAGTTAAAGGCCTGCCAAAACTCGTCACATGAGCACACATTACAGAAGTCCGAAGTACCATTATCATGGAGATGAGACAGAAAGTATCAATGATTGAGACAGGCTGTTTCCAGCTTCATGTAACAGATGTCGAAGTCAAAACTACCGGCAGTCCGTGGAAATGGAGTATAAAGTTCGTCCAATGTGCGACTCATGGTGCAATATCTCTTCTTCATCACATCACTTCAACCTTTCTCAATCAACTTACATTTCTAGCAATCAATCAACCATCAGCATGCAACTCTCGTTCATTCTCACTACCATTCTTGCGACGCTCGCGCTCGCAAACCCCATTGCCGGGCCCGAGTCGCCTGGCATTTCAGTCCGTCAAAAAGATCCAGTCCGGGGTTCAGGAAGCTGCTGCAGCCACACAAACCCATGCTCCCTATCCTGCGTACGTATTTACATCTTAAACAGTCCTCCTCCTATAAAACATCTGGTGATTAGGGTTCTGGTCATAGTGCCCTAGTGGCTGCCCCTCTTAGATACCAAATCTCGCCGTTCGATATCGGATACAGTGAGCGGACTTCAACCACTTGAGGCGAGAGCCGTGTTCCGATATCGTACATGTTGGGCTGTGGGAATGAGTGGTGGGTTCGCTTGGGAGTAGGGATTACTATTGTGTTGTGAGCTTGATGTTTTATCAGAGTTTCGTGAGTTCTTGTACTTCTCTGAGTGTCGAAATATCTCAAGCATGAACACGCACTATTTGCACCTGGCTATGATCTGGGCATGTCTCAGAACATCTTACTTCTGACTTCATTTAATCAACAAAGCTTGTGGTGTCGAGATTGGCAAGAGTTTATTCCTGATGCAAGTGTATTTGGCGCATATAATCAGTAACTGGAAGTTGGCACTCAGAGCTCAGCAACTCGCTGGCTACTAATACTATTAAACCACTGTTCAGGCACCTTCATGCGCAGCCCAGTTTGACCTCAGGAACCGAAACGGAAGTGGGCCAAATCTAGAGAGTAACAAGTGTCCGTTGTTTTGATTTGCATGCCCGATTCTGAGTAATAAAAGTTTCGAAATTGGCCAGGATGAGGTAGACCAAATGCAGCAGGCAGACAGATGATCACTTTAAAACCACGATGGTTATGATTCTCCTGGCTCAAGAATTACTCTCGTCTGCTTGCCATCTTTGATGTCGTACTTCGTCTGATCTGGACTGCCATCAGGTTGTCCTTCTCCGCCAAAAAGGGGCTCGCTTAGCCCAAATAATGAGACTCCTCCACTCTCAACATCAAGCGCCTTCAGTCCACAATTTTCTTGCAAGTAAAAGCGGAAACATGCAGGTATCAGTTCCATATCCCAACATCAATGTATCTGGTTACTCAATTGATGCAAAAGTTGCCGTTTAAAAGTGGACAGAGGAGGCAAATCCAGGCCGATACTAGCGCGCACGCCATCCACGCCAACGCAAGTCTTTTCATAGAGACAACCCTGTGCACCAACGACAGTTCAATTAAGCCGCAAGATCCCGTTCTCAGTCCCGATTTTTAGTTGTCAAACAGATTGGACTTGTGTCTTGTTTTCTCTCGCTTAAGGCGAGATGTGAAAATCTCATATTTTGTGACAAACGAATACCACTGGTGGGGCAGCACGCTACTTGGCGTCGATATGATATATATAAGAAGCTAGGTAAGTCTAAGAATTAATAGAACTGGGCTCTATACATATTCTTCTCTGAAGAACCGTCAGTATTTATTCATCTCTTCTTCTTGCTCGTGCTATCATGATGAAGGGAACTGAGACGCCAGTCAGCGGCCAAGTGCCATATGACTCCAGTTCAGAAGAGGCCGGTCTTGCGGAGGCACAAGCTGGTCAGCAAAAGAGAATTTGGTATCGATCGGTACCTTTTCAGATCGCTGCGGCTAGTGGTGTGTCTTTCACAGCTCCAGGAATGTGGGATGCATTGGGCGGACTGGGTGCTGGAGGTGCTGCAGAACCTGTAAGTGACACTTAGAGGATCCCAGGAACCTCATCAACCTCAGCCTGGAGTATCAATAGGACACAATGCTAACAATCCGGAAAAGTACGCCGTTTCAGCCGCCAATGCTCTGGTCTACGGCCTCTTCTCAATCGTATGCGTCCTCGCAGGAGCCATCAATAACCGCATCGGGCTGAAATATGCCCTAGCTCTCGGTGCTATCGGTTACCCACTGTACGGAGCTGGTCTATACACCAATAATGTTCATCCTTCTACTGGGTTCTTGCTCTTTGGCAGTGCAATGTGCGGTATCTCAGCTGGTTTCTTCTGGGCTGCCGAAGCAGCAGTCATCATCGGTTATCCCAGTCCCCACGAACGAGCTTTCTACCTCGCAATCTGGCAAACGGCAAAAGCATCGGGCCCAATTGTAGGAGGAGCCATCAATCTAGGCTTGAACGCAAACCGCTCAACAGCTGGATCGGTTGGGAGCACGACTTATATCGTCTTTATCGCAATCATGTGTCTCGGCCTCCCTATCGCATTACTTCTCAGCCCAGCATCCAAAGTCTGGCGCAAAGATGGCACGAAAGTGATCATCAACAAACAGCCAACCTACGCCGGAGAATTCAAAGCCGTGTTGAAACAGCTCATATCCCGCCGAATCCTGCTCCTGCTCCCAGCGTTCTTCATCAGCTATTTCTACAACGGCTACAACAGCACATTCTTGACCCAGCATTTCACCGTCCGATCCCGCGCTTTCTCATCCTTCTTCACGAACTTCTCCGGGATATTCAGCTCCTTCTTGATAGCTGCTCTTCTAGATCGCCAATCCATCAACATCAAAACACGTGCTAAGATCGCTTTCACATGTATCATTACCATTCTCATCGGGACCTGGATCTGGGCCTCCATTCTCTTAAAACAGTTCATGGACGCACCCGAAATGCCAGTATTCGACTGGTTCACCGGCGGCTTCGGGAAATCATATGCTCTCGTCTTCTTCTGGGCATTTGGCGGTCAGGCGTTCCAGCAATTCCTGTATTGGCTTGTAGGCCAATACGCGACGGACATCTCGTCGCTGTCGCATGTCACTGGTATCTTGCGTGGGTTTGAGGCACTGGGTCAGACTGTAGCTTGGGCGTAAGTGTATCCCTTCGAAAGTATTGTGAGGATAATTTTGATGCTAACAAATTCACAGTATGCAGACGGCGCCTAATGCGAATGGATTCGCGAGTATTGGTGTCAATTTTGGGATGACGGTTCTTTGTGTTGTGCCTACTTGGATCGTGCTTTCGGAACTTGAACATAGCCATGAAGTCCAGGAGACTATTGATGAGCCTGTCAGTAAAGTTATGGATGAAAGTAACTAAGGCTATGTTTAAAAGTCAATTGATCTGTCTGGAGAATGCAATACAATAATATCTAATTATAATCAGTTATTAGTCGCGTCCTACTAAGGAATAAATCACACCCGGCTCTTCTGCTCCTTGAAAACTTGTCTATCCGGAACCAGGTCTTGTTGATGTCTGGGGGTTTTCACGTTCTTATTGACAGTTTCTAAATTCTCGCCGTATAAATACCTATTCTAGTCGGTTATCGTCCCTCCAATCTAAAAATAGCAACATATTTTCTTCCGGTTAGGCGACTTGTAGCATGCATACGCCATAATCCTCGAGCCTCGTCGACATCGTAACCTCAGAACGTTTATAATTATGCACCTTGCACGACCATTCCTTTTTGGCAGACAATATGGCTGATCCGCTGTCTATTGCCGGCAGCATTGCTGGGCTAATCTCCATTGCAGATGTAGTGATCAGAAAAGGCTACAAGTATATCGCTGCTGTTAGAGACTCGGATAAGGCAGTATCATCTCTGATCAGCGAGGTCAATTCGCTTTCCGGCACACTTCATAGTCTTCGGAATGTTGCAGAGGGTCTAGAGGGCGGAAGCGTGCGATTCAGTCCGGCAACTAGGATACATCACATCGAATCATGCTTTCAGACTCTCAAGAAGATCATGGCTGCGTTGCACACCTTCGAGTCGTCAAAAACCAAGGGAGTGATCCAGCGAGCTGCCCAGCGCCTCAAGTGGCCATTGTCAAATCCCGAGACGAAGGGTCTGATGACAGAGGTGGCTAGACACAGAGAGACCTTGTCCTTGGCTTTGAATGCCGATGAAATGTAAGCAATCCCCGCCTCTGGAACTCCTGGGGATCGATTGATTTTCTTTGGCTTATCATGTATAGGTCTGCCTTAATCATCCTTCTTGCAAAGCAGGAGGTCACTTCGACTGCCTTGGTAGGTATCGAAAGAGGACTCGAAAATGATCGAGCTGAGAAGAAGGCTGTCGAGATCAGTGAGCTTGATCAACTCCAGCGCAAAAACTGTTGCTCCCTTACTAAGTGATGCTACAGATGCTTATCGGAGAAAGATTCTAGAATGGCTTTGCCCAGCAATGATCAACCCAGATCGGTATCAAGATGCTGCTGCCTCTTTGCGACAGCCAGGCACGGGAGTCTGGTTCACTGAGAGCGTTGAGTTTCAAGAATGGAGCCTGAGAAATGATTCTAAGCTCTGGCTACATGGAATTCGTATGGTTTAACTCCCCAATGCGTAGGAAGTATGCTGATTTGACTCTCCGCTATTCAGCAGGTGCGGGCAAAACGATTCTTACGTAAGTCTATTTGTTCTCCAGCTATGCTTTACTGCTTAATTTCCACAGATCTACAATCATTCAAGAGATCCAAATGCTCAAAGTTGGAAAGAACAATGAAGGTGAGCTTGCCCCTGCCATATTTATGCACATTGCAAACTCACCGACTTCATAGCCCTTGCGTTCTTCTACTGTGACTACAAAGACGTCTCAACTCATGTAGCCTCCAACATCCTTGGCTCCATTATCAAGCAACTAGTCTTGACTAACGAGACTGCTTTCGAAATTCTTGCGTCGTTCTATGAAGACCATTCCCAGCCATTCGCAGATCACCGGTCTCCAGATCCAGAATCTCTTCTCCAAACCCTCCACACCATTACGAGTGAGTACGATCTGACCACAATTGTTATTGATGGTCTCGATGAAATCGCCACAAAGCGTCCAGAAACGGTTGCTCTGCTTCAAAAAATGCAAGAGAAGCCTCTAAACATCAGGACAGTTTTTGGGAGTCGGTACGAAGCAGACATCGCTCAGGGTTTACGTGGATTCCAGCATGTGTCGATTATGGCCCGAAGCAGTGATCTAGAGCTATACGTAGCAAACGAGATAGAAACCAGGATGAAGAAGAAAGAACTCAGAATCAAGGACCCGGATCTGAAAGAGCAAATCATGAGGCGGTTGGTCGATGGTGCCGAGGGAATGTAAGTCATCACCCAACTCCTCGCCATTGAAAATTTTTCATTTCAATCTTCCATTTTATTCAAAGTCTGAGGTCTCGAAGCATTCTCTATTTTGACGAAAATCAGGTTTAGATGGGTGGCTTGTCAAATCGATCATCTTTGCCAACTGCCAACAGACAAAGCACGATCCAAAGCTCTGGACCAGCTACCCCGCGGGTTGTCAGAAACTTACGAGCAGATACTTGGTTGGATTCTCGAACGCCATGAAGATGTACACGACCTGGTATCAAGGACGTTGCAATGGCTCGCTTTTGCCGAGAGACCTTTGGGTTGGCGTGAGCTATCCGAAGCCCTGTCAATAACTCCAGGCGACACTCAACTACAGCCTGACTCAATGGTCTCTGAAGACGAGATTCTCCGATGGTGTAGTAGCCTAGTACGCCGACAGGCTACTGGGGATGGGATTGAATTGGCCCATTACACTGTCAAGGACTACTTGATCTCCATGAAAATCGACAAGAATCCGAGCTTCGCGCTGTTCAAGATATTTCCCGAGGTCACTAACAGACTTCTCGGCCAAGTTTGCTTGACATATCTGAACATGGATCATTTGGATCAATATCCTCCTACGGATGATATCTATGATAACATCTGGTCGAGCCATGATTCCGAGCCAAGCAACGATGGGTCTGAATGTAGTGACAGCCAAGAAGAAGGAAGTGTTGATCTAAGCACAGACATCTGGCAAGTCAGTAACTCGCTGCAGTCGCCGAACTTTAGCAATATCATCAACATGGAAGGGAGGGGGGCTCCGCACATGGATTCTATGCTCTTCGAAGTCCCTGAGCCCGTGGTCAAACTCAAGACTAGGCGACCTGTGAACAAATCCTCATTTTGGCTTTACGCTGCTGCTACCTGGCATGTACACTCACGGCTGCATATGAACGAACCTCAAGTCATGCGTCTATCTCGTAGCCTGTTTGATGTACAGAAACCATACAAATTCCTTTGGTGGACTTATGGGTACTTGTGTGCTTTGAAAGGAGAGCAATACCGGGAAACTTATCCTGATACGACGACTTTACACTGGGCGGCGATGCTCTGGCTTCCAGAACTTTGCTCATGGCTTGTAAGCCAAGGTGTAGATGTCAATCGCCAGTCAAAAATAGGAACCCCGTTGTATTGTGGTCTTCTTGGACTTCAAAATACACTCTTCGGTAGAGGTCTGACTGGAAACGAACCTGGTCACAGCCAAGACAGGTCACTTGAACACCTCCAGTCCATAACCGTCTTGCGACTCATTCAAGGAGGAGCTGATTTGTGCCAAATCCCACATTCTCGTTACCACGGTTCTCCCTTAGAGTTGGCTTTGAGTACTTCGCAAGGGAACGCAGAGCTCATCAGTCATCTCCTGAACGGGGGCGCAGCCATAACTGTATCGGCTCTTCAGATCGTGGATAAACACATCAACGGGCCTACGAAAGACGTCCCAGTGTCTGCTCTAGCCCCAGGCTATGCGATTCTATTTTCTGACAGGGCCAAACAAAACGTTTCCGACACGGCTGAATCACTCTATCAGAGATTATCAGCGCAAATAGTCACCGAGGCTTCTTCAATGGAAGAAAAAGGCAGTGAACTATTTGGAGAAACTTGGCAGCGTTCCCAGTTGCTCGGAGATAAGTTCAGAAGAGCCGCACAGCACGGTGCATGCAAATCTCTACCACTTCTGGTCTCGGCACTGCGAAAATCAGGTTCAAATGTAATCGAGTCAATATTAACGAATGGTCTTTCTTTGGCTCTTGCGAACAACCATGAGAATGTGGTACGCCTACTCCTAGAGCTAAAAGTCGACCCCAATATTACAAATGAAGTTGGTGATTCACCAGCGCATCTTTTGCTGGCGCCGTTTTCGATGCAAAATGTCAGTATCACTCTTCGCAACCTCGAAAGTCTCGTGGAGTATAACGCAGATCTTTCAATCCAAAACAACCAGGGGGAACAGGTCATACATTTAGCAGCAAGATATAGAGACCCTGTGATCCTGGAAGCAGTGTTCCGCTTGATGAACAACGACGACATCCAGAAATGTCTGGCCGGCAATACCCCAAGTGTGTTGCAGTACGCAATTATGAGGGGCTCGGATGAGAATGTACAGTTTCTCCTTCACAATTATCAGGACATCAATCCCGATGACCACCAGTCGAATAATGGAACGTCTCTAATGGGGCTTGCAGCAAGCCGCAAGACTGATGTTGCATTGCGTCTACTTCACGAACGAGGACTGTCGACCAATATCCTCAGTAGCGATGGCACTTCTGTGCTATATCATGCTGCCGGAAACCAGGAAGTAGGGCCGCTCAAGTTTTTGCTGGAAACTGGCGCTACTGATAATTCGTCCCGTGCTGATGGTATGAAAGCCATTCACGTAACCGTGATGAGCAACTACCCAGCAGCAACAGATATGCTCCGCTCCCTTCTCCATGCGGGTCAAGATCCAAACATCTGCACTGCTGACGAAGAAACACCATTATACCTCACATCTTTGGTCAGAAGCATCGATAGACTACAAATTCTTCTTCAAGATCCCAAGACCAACTTAAATTTTCAAGACTCAAAAGGCATGACTTGTCTGATGAGGTATGCCCAAGACCTGGTGGCCACTCGCCCCTTGGGTCTGACATACCAGCATCAGCGCCCGTTCGAACTGTTAATGAAATACAAGCCTAACCCAAGGCTCGTTGACTCCTCTGGCCAAACAGCTTTGCACTACCTCTGCAGCGAAAATTTAACTTCCTTCTCTTTCCATTTCATAAAGCTCTTAGTAAGCTTAGGTGCATCTTTAGAATCGAAGGAAATGTCAGGCGTCAGTCCCTTTGAGCTATTGTTTTGCCTTTGCGTCGAAACTGAGGGATTCGGAGCCTCTCAGAATGCCGTCCTAGGCGATTGTCTCAAATTTACAATCGAGAATGGGACTAATTGCTTAAACGATCTTTTCAGCAATGGCATGACTCCTATAAGTTTTGCAATCAAGAATCACAGTCATGCCACCGTGGATCTTCTCCTCTCGAAGCCAGAAACCAGTGTCGACATTAGAATGGCAGAGCACGAGCTTTTGACTTCACTAGAACTAGCATGTTGGACAAAGTGTACGGAAGCGGGAGCACGAGCTCTTCTTTCTCGAAGTCACAATCCATTGTTCACTAGACATCCTGTTCATGGTTACACCATACTCCACTTTGCAGCTTGCGATACTGGGGATCAGACTATGTTGAAAGAGTTGCTTCAGGGCGATACAAGCGTTGATATCGAGATCCTGAATACATCAAGGGAGACTCCACTCTACATAGCCATACACAGAGGCAACTTCGCGTCTGTGAAGCTGTTACTTGAGGCTGGGGCGGATACAACAACTGCTATTGGGGATCCGCCAATCCTTCCGCTTCATTTTGCTGCTCAACGAGGACAACGTCTGATCGTCCAGGTCTTGGTCGAATTTGGCGCAGATATCCATGCGACCTCGACGGATACATTATCCACGGCATTGCACTACGCTTGTCTCCACGACGACTGGGGCCTCATCTCATTTCTTATTGAGAGAGAGGCTGATGTCAACGCACGAGATCTCAACGGCGCAACTCCATATCTCATAGCAGCAATGTCGAAGAACTGGACGGCGTTTCAAAACTTTGTGAGGACAACGGCGGATCTGAATGTCAGAGACTTTAGTGGTGGAGGAGCATTGCATCACGCTATCTTGGCAGGCTCCGAGTCCATGATCGAGATGATTGAAAATGGAAATGCTAAAAATTTCGGTATCTGTCCAAATACATGGGATCTGAATGGCAAAATCCGCGGCAACGACTTGACATGCGCTATCGAGTCTGGTCATGTTGGTCTGTTCAGCCATTTTTGGAAGAATGAAGACCGCAACTTCACTAACGACTACGGCTGGACACTGGCACATTTCGCTGTTGCACCCGATAGTGATGATGTACGAGCACTGTTACTGTCTCATTCTATTGACTGGAATTCGAGCACAGCAGATATGTCTTGGCTGCCGAAAAAAGAAGTACAGAGCCTGAAGGGATTGCTGCCGCTTCATTTGGCCGCTTTGTCTGGGAAGGTATCTGCAATCAGCTTTTTGAAAGACCATGATAAGATCATCGATGTTAATGCTACCACGAATGGTCAGGAAGGATACTCGTCCGTGCATCTTGCAGCAGTAGGAGGGAGACCGAGTATTATCCAGCTTTTGAAACATCACGACGCAGATTTGGACTTGAAAAGTAAGCTAGATGGTCAGACTGCCCTTCATATTGCAGCTCGACTAGGCTATGTAGGTACAGTAACTGCTCTCCTTGAAGCAGGCTGCAACCCGAACCCGGTAGACTTTCAGGGAATGACTCCAGAGCTCCTCGCCGTCGAACACAATCATCTCACAGTGGCGAAAGTTCTTGGCGACGTTCTTGATAAACTTGAATCCAGCATCCATTCTACAGATGGCAGCAGCGTGGAGTCAACTTCTTCAATAGTCACAAGGAAACTTTGGAGACTGCCACTCGCCAAGAGCCCGCATATGGCGGATGTGATGGCGGGCAACGTTTCGATATATGCGGCGCTTGATGATGAATGCCCCGTAGGCCTGCGTGCAAGCTTAGAAGAACACAAGGATGTTGGGTTGTATCATCTTGGGAAGCCCTTCAGACGGCTTATTTGATATTTCTTGTTCGGGGTGGCTAGGAAGAGAATTTCGTGTCCATATCTTACTTGCATCCATTTAAATTCGATTTCAAACTTGCAACTGGATAGTAAGATCTTGAAATTTCTTCAAAATATTGTATAATACCGCTATGGAATAGGGTATTCGGAACTGACCCCCCCTTCCCTGATATGTATTGTGATGAATATTGTTCAGGATTGCTCGCTTAATTTCTTTGCTAGTAAACACTCGATAAGGGCGGGAAATGAGCCGTGCTAACCCCCGAGGAGGGCCAGTGATATGCTCGCCCTTGAATTCTTTTTATTCTTAGGTATTGGCCGTTGTGAGAGACTCTAGGTAACGATCTTGAGCTGAGAACTCTTGGGATCTAGATCAGCTCTTCACATGATGACTTGGGGCTTGTGGCTTAATGCTATTGCTTGAAGGGAAACGCGCAGTACAGATGTGGAATGTCTAAAGAAGTATCAACACCAGTGATAAGGCTGGGGGTTGGATTCAGGTAAAGAAGAGATGAGATGGCTACGAAGAGAATCGGGCTGTCCGCTCCGCAGAAAAATGGCGAGCGAGTGAGCAACTCGGCCTTTTGGAATATATTTTCCGGTTTACAATTGGAGCTGAGACATCGAAGAGATCGGTTGGTTTAGAATTGATCTCCAATGGGGCTTACGTAGCTAACGCGAGCGCTATTGATAATAAAGGGGAAAGGCAAGTTGTGGGTTAGGAAGGCTGCGACGCTGTCGCCAAGTACATTGAACCCTCGCTCAATCCATTTACCATGCAATGAAACGGAATGGGAAAAGAGAACCAAGCAAAGTGCCCTTGCTAGTCGAGTCTTAGATCACCCGACTCCAGAGTCAGAACACACAGGCTATTTCAAGTTAGCCGTAACTTTTCATAGCAATCTAAATGCCATTTTCTATGCTCCATGACCTCTAGCCAAATGCAAGGCAATTCGGAAGTTTCATCATTCATTCATTCAACCCAAACCAGACACTTCCCATGTCCCATGTTCCATCCAATCTCTCCTGCGACTAACCTCCCGTAGCTTCTCTATAGAAAGATATACTCCTATTCGCACCGGCCGTAGCAAAAGCTTCACTCCTACCCGTCTTGGGCAACCACTTCACACTCCACAGCGTCTTCTCGGTCTCGCTATGCGTCGCCACGCAAGTCCTCTGATCGATCGACCAGACCTTGACTTTGCCATCAAATGATCCACTGAGCAGATATTCGCCGGTATCACTCCAATCCACTGAGAAGATCCACGCTGAATGGCCCGTGAGGTTCGCGACTTGTTCGCCATGCTGGACATCGTAGAGGGCGATTATTCGTGCGTCTCCAGCAGCTGCAAGTCGGGTGCCTGCTGGTGAAAAAGAGACCGTCCGTACCGGCTTGACAAGACCTATAGGCAGTCAGAACAGAATCTCCATACTAGAGGAAGAGCTGCTTGATATACATACCAGGCAATGAATACAGCATCCTCCCCGTATCATTATTAAACACATAAACACCACCATTCTCATGCCCACTCGCCGTGAACCTCCCATCCCGACTGATATCAATACACAGCCCAAAGCTACCCTTCGTCTCATACTCCCTAATCTTCTGCCTGCCCGCCTTCAGATCCCACACGTTTATCCGTCCATCGTACGTCGTGCTAGCCAGGAACTGCCCATCTTCGCTCAGCGCCACGGCCCAGATCTCGCCCGCTTTGTTGCCGTCTACGATCTTCCCTTCTTCGATCCATTCGCTTGTGTCTTTGGAGAGTGCCCAGATCTTGACTTCGCCCCCGAAGCCGGCGCTGGCGAGGGTCTTGCCGTTGCGGGAGGTGACGAGGTGGTGGCAGCCCAGTTTGTGTGCGCCGGTGAGCGTCTGCGCGAGAGGGATGTCGGGGGAGAGTGTAGAGTGGACTTTGATAGAGGAAGCGCCGGAGGCAGAGAGGACTTGAGTTGGTGTTACGGCAAGGGAGAAGATGTCGGTGATGTGAGCTTTGCGGTGTTAGTTGATGTGTGCTCTCCGTTTGGAGGGGTAGCTTGAACATACCATCGTCCACTGTGTGGGTTGTGAGGTATTGTTTCGACTATAATGGATTAGCTTTTAGATATTTAAAGCCGGCTGAGAGATATCTACCATTGTCACCTACGGTCGAAGGACATGTCAAGTGTCGGAGGGAGAGCGTGGGTTGATGTTGGAAGTTGAAGCTTTGGTGGGGTTGGAAGTCAATAAAGATGGAATGCCGCTATGGCGCGACTAGGTAGTTTTTCAACACTTGCAAAATTCCGATGGCAAGAAGTGCATATGATTTCATGGCAGAGTTTCATTTTACAGTTGATGTACAGTATTTATTTGTACAGGCCCATCACTGGAATTCCGTCTCCATGACACAATCCAAGCCCCCAAAACGCCTGGTGCTAATGCTATGCAACCCAACTGGGATACAGTATTCCCCATCTATACAAGAAATCCTTCTGATGTCTGGCTCACTACGTGCAATCCCTATGCATCTGATTTTTTGTCTGCTTTGGCTGTTTCGGCTTCCTTCGCATTCGTTTTCCCCTTGAACAAATCTTTCAACTCTGTATTAAATTAGTCCACACCTTCCTATAGATTCCATAGATTGGGAAGAACCTACCAGCAACACAATATGGACATAGAAGATGCGCTCTCTTGAGATGCCCACACGCCGAGCATTTGTTCAGTGCCGTCACATCCTTCAATCCCTTTCCTGCCATCTGCCTCGTCCTCTTCTTCATATGGGAAGTCTTCTTCTTGGGCACAGCGCGCAATATCGACTCCCATATTCCTTCTAATAGGCCTGGCACATTGAGATGTATCGCGGAAGGAATGGCAAAGGCGAGAGATGGGATGATCGGGAGAGATAGTTGTCTAGAGTAGAGC
This sequence comes from Cadophora sp. M221, assembly GCA_017366145.1. Classification (NCBI taxonomy): domain Eukaryota; kingdom Fungi; phylum Ascomycota; class Leotiomycetes; order Helotiales; family Ploettnerulaceae; genus Cadophora; species Cadophora sp. M221. The sequence goes on from JAFJYG010000428.1 coordinate 41,269, forward strand.
GTAGTGAACCTCGAGGCATTGGAGATTGAAGCTGCGGAGGCTCGTGGGAGGAAGGATGAGAGGATCGAGGAGGTCGTAGTATGAATTGCCGCCATTGTGAGAAGCCACCACTCTTCGTTGAGGTTGTTGATGTATGGATTGGTGAAAAAGTCAATTATCTTGCCTCGTCTCAAGCCTCTCTCTGGTCTCTCCAACAATCTTTGAAGCTTTTCCAATTCTCGGATGCCACCAGGGTACCTGCAACTCTAAACCCAGACGAGACTAGTGGCTTACCCCCTGCCCCTTCCCCTTTTCCAGGAGCGCGACACTTTATTTTGCGGAGACAACGAGATACCTTACCCCTTCTCGTCAATTTCCCTTCCCTTCCCTTCCTCATACCACGACAACTCCAACCTTCTCGATCCTCAAAACCTCACAGACGGATCTCTGGTTTCCACCTCAGCTCTCGCAACAATGGCAACTATCCAGGACAGACATGCTGCCCAGCAATCCGTATATCCACGCAGCCACGTTGGTTTCGACAGTATCACATCGCAGATTGAGCGCAAGCTCTTGAAGCGCGGTTTCCAGTTCAATGTTATCTGTGTTGGTAAGTAAATGTCTACAGCTTTTCGTGGTCCTGAAATAATTATACTATTGGCGCATTATCTAACCTGCTACTCCACAGGACAAACCGGTCTCGGAAAGTCAACTCTGATTAACACCATCTTTGCGTCGCACTTGATCGACTCCAAGGGAAGACTCACCCCCGATGAGCCAGTACGATCGACCACCGAAATCCAAACCGTCTCCCACATCATCGAGGAAAACGGAGTCCGTCTGCGCTTAAACATTGTTGATACCCCAGGTTACGGCGACCAAGTTAACAACGACAGATGCTGGGACCCAATTGTCAAGTATATCAAGGATCAGCACTCCGCATACCTCCGAAAGGAACTTACAGCTCAGCGTGAGCGTTATATCCAAGATACCCGCATCCACTGCTGCTTGTTCTTCATCCAACCCTCTGGCCATGCCCTGAAGCCAATCGATATCGTTGTATTGAAGAAGCTCTCAGATGTTGTCAATGTCGTTCCAGTCATTGCCAAGTCAGATTCTCTCACTCTCGAGGAGCGAAGCGCATTCAAGGAGCGTATAAAGGAGGAGTTTGCGTTCCACAACCTCAAGATGTACCCATACGACAATGATGAGTTCGACGAGGAGGAGCGTGCTTTGAATGCCCAGATCAAGGTACGCGCTTTCAACCCGAATGTGTTCGAATTCTTACTAACTCAACCCAGAACATCATCCCATTCGCTGTTGTAGGATCCGAGAAGTCAATCATCGTTGGAGGCAAGCAGGTCCGTGGACGCCAAAACAGATGGGGAGTTATCAACGTCGAGGATGAGAACCACTGCGAGTTTGTCTACCTCAGAAACTTCCTTACCCGAACCCACCTCCAAGATTTGATCGAAACTACATCTCAAATCCACTACGAGACCTTCCGTGCCAAGCAACTGCTTGCACTCAAGGAGAGCAGCGCAGCAGGCCACGCTGGATCCCGACCAATCAGCCCAGCAGCCGATAGAGAACTGAGCAGAAATTCTCAACGAATGACCATGAACGGCTACTAGGGAGTTTGAGGAAGGGTGGTTTGGCGAGGATTGTTATGATAGCAAGACAACTGGACTGGTGCTCTTTGGGAAAAGCGACTTTTCTAGGGGGTCAACACAAATTTTCCTTGAGCAGGCCAAGGAGAGCGTTTAATGGCCGGGGCTTTACTCTTTTTTCATGTTTTCTTGTGTGTTCCTTCTAAAACCTTTTTCCATATTTCTCCCTTTGCTTAATTAGCCTTCTCAGATGCCCTCTTCTCTACGGAAAGGAAAGCAAATGAGAACTCCTTTTCTAATTAGTAGTAAAGTCAGCTAGCTGTCTGTCTGTGTGTCTCCTTGTGCCGGTCGAATACCTGTGGGTGGTAGGATGTATAGATTTAGAGCTAGGAATGCTTTGAACTTGACCTGAAATTTCACCTGCTTTGAGACTCGGTGCTAGTGCTTGAATTTTGATATATCTTTACTTGTAATTTTTTTTATCTATTCCTCTCTATGCAATCAACGCAAATGCTCTGAGATAGGTACTATCTGGTACTGGAATTCAAGCCAAACCATATTTACCCTCTACTTCCTAGAGTTCATTCACAACTATACGCCCGCCGTCTCACCACCCTCACGACTGTGTCTCCCCCTTAAACACAAACTCCTCAAGTTTCTTATACGCCTCCTCCAGATCATCATTCACGATGATCAGGTCATGCACGCCCTCTACCTGGCTATACTCGAGCTCATTCTTCGCCTGCGCGAGCCGCTTCTGGATGCTCTCTTCCTTCTCGGTGCCGCGGTTGCGGAGGCGCGACTCCAGGATCTCCGTGCTGGGGGGAGCGATGAAAATGTAGCGTGCGGAGAGGTGGGATGTTTTGATTTGTTTGACGCCCTGGTTGGAGGTTAGGAAATAGTACGATGTGTAACTTCTGTGTTTCTCGAGAAATACTAGATTCCGAGAGAGGAGGGGCAGGGAGGGGAGAAGTAGGCAAGTAAGTAAAACAGCTCAAGAAAGGAGGAAACCCATGGGCAGACAGATGTAAAATAGAACGAAGAGTGTAAGAGACAAAAACAAAACAAACCTCCATCTCAATATCCAATACGCAAACCCTCCCCCCAGCGGTCAACTCCCCAATCATCTTCTTACTCGTGCCGTACCTGTTCCCCCCGAACTTGGCATGCTCGACGAAGCCGCCCTCCTCGATCATCTGTTCGAACGTCGCCATGTCCGTGTAGTAGTAGTCGATATCGCGCGTCTCGCCTGGCCGCGGCTCGCGCGTCGTGTGCGAGATCGAGGTCGCGAATGTGTTGGGGTGGCGGTCGAGGAGGAGCTTGTACAGTGTACCTTTTCCCACGCCAGAGGGACCTGATATTATGATGGGCCGGAGGTCGGTGGGTACTGTTTGTTGGAGGGGGGGGGGGTTAGTTCCTTTGCTGTAGAGGTATGCAGAGGAGG